>JAANYP010001782.1:0-97192 GCA_020465985.1 Centrapalus pauciflorus
CATGAAATAGGTGTGTTTTAGCATATTGCACATATTAATGACTAATACAACTCTAAGATATGATCAACTAACCACATCATGAAGTTAGGTCAAAAATACTAACATCAATCTTTCATGGAGAAATAGCATTTCTTTGAAGGATTTGGCAAAATATCACTTACATTGGGGAGATGATTGAGGGATGAGCACGATTCAAGCAAGAAATCGACGATCCGGAAGTGTTGGGAGCAAGAAGAGAGCAAAGTTTCGGAAGTTTGGAGAGAAAATGAAGCAAATGGGTTGAAAAAGGGTTTAAAAATCGCAGAAACGCATCGAGGCGCAGACGCAGGCGCACCCCTGCGCTGGCCGGTACGCTTGGGGCGCAGCGCGGAGCGCAGGCCTGCGCTGGCCGGTGCGCTGCACTGTTTCCAAAATTTGTCCAAAATTTTTGTACCGAATTTTTGTCCCTTATGTGTCCAAAATTTGTCTATCTTCGGCATGGGTTTTGCAGATTCTTATTTGGGTAACTTATTCCCCAACTTAGTTGGTTACTATAAGTATACCGGAGTATAGGATGAACTATTATTTGACTAACTAAAAGAAAAAAAAAACAAACTACGGTATAATAATAAAATTTAAATTGCAGAAATTAACGCACACTTTCGTGGTGAGAACGATTGCACTTAGCACGTGCAACAAGCCTTTAAACCCCTCGGTAGCCCGAGTGGACGAGTTATAGTCTCGTGAGGGTTTCTATGGAACATACCCACAAAGTTCTTTGGGTTGCCTCCCAAAAAGCGCTAAGTTTAATGTCTTCAGCCAGACATTTTGGAACTCTGTAGTATTTAAGTGATATCTTCCAAGACCATTATCTCAGATGATATAATTTCATTGTCAGCCCATTGTACAAATAATTTTAATCTGTGTCCGTTTACTTTAAACGGCTCACCACCTTTTTGATCTATTATTTCAACCGCACCATAGGGGAAAACGTTAGTCACTGTGTATGGGCCTGTCCACTTACTTTTTAATTTGCCTGGGAAGAGCCGCAAGCGTGCATTAAATAGCCAGACTTTGTCACCTTTATTAAACACCTTTCGTTTAATTATTCGGTCGTGGAAAGCTTTTGTTTTTTCTTTATATATTTTAGAACTTTCATAAGCTTCCTTGCGAATTTCTTCTAATTCGTTCAGTTGGTGTTTTCGATTTATACCGGCAGCCGTGAAGTTAAGGTTTGCATTTTTAATGGCCCATAAGGCTCGGTGTTCTAACTCCACCGGAAGATGACATAATTTCCCATACACTAGTTTATAAGGAGACATACCAATAGGGGTTTTATACGCTGTACGATACGCCCAAAGTGCATCATCTAATCGTATTGACCAATCTTTCCTATCGGGTCGTACTGTTTTTTCTAATATTCGCTTAACCTCCCTGTTAGATACCTCTACTTGTCCACTAGTTTGTGGGTGATATGGGGTAGCTATCTTATGTGTCACTCCATAATGTTTAAGTAGTTTGCTAAAGTACATATTTTTGAAATGAGAACCCCCATCACTAATTATAGATGTAGGAATTCCATGACGAGAAAATATATTACGTTTAACGAATTGGCAAACTACTTTGTGATCATTGGTTCTTGTGGCTTCGGCTTCTACCCATTTAGAGACGTAATCAACTGCCACTAGGATGTATTCGAAACCATATGACTTAGGAAAGGGTCCCATAAAGTCTATGCCCCACACATCAAAAATCTCTACTATAAGAATTGGTGTCATAGGCATTTGGTCTTTTTTTGAAATACCTCCTATCTGCTGGCATCGTAGGCATGACTTAACAAACTCGTAGGAGTCCTTAAAGATGGTTGGCCAAAAGAATCCACTTTGTAGGATTCGATGTCCTGTCTTTTTAGCACTAAAATGGCCTCCACATGCATACGAGTGACAGTGATTTAAAATATCATAATGCTCGTTATCTGGAACACATCGCCGGATAATCTGATCTACTCCTATTTTGAACAAATTCGGCTCCTCCCAAATGTACTGTTTAGTTTGAGAGAAGAAATACTTTCGTTGATGTGAATTCCAGTGGTTTGGGGTTTTCCCTGTGACAAAGTAATTCACTAAGTTAGCGAACCAAGGCACTTTTGCGACGAACAATAATTGTTCATCTGGGAAATTGTCCCGAATGGAGTCCAGCATATCAGTGGTGATTGCTGGCAGTCTCGATAGATGGTCTGCTACTACATTTTCTGAGCCCTTTTTATCTCTGATTTCTAAATCAAATTCTTGTAGCAACAGTATCCAACGAATTAGCCGTGGCTTAGCATCTTTCTTAGCCAAGAGGTGTCGTAAGGCACTATGATCGGAATACACAATTACCTTAGCTCCCCAGACGTAAGATCTAAACTTATCTAACGCATATACTACTGCAAGCAATTCTTTTTCAGTGGTTGTGTAATTAATTTGAGCTTCAGAGAAGGTTTTACTTGCATAGTATATTACCACTGGCTTTTTGTCCACTCTTTGACCAAGGACGGCACCTACTGCATGATCGCTGGCGTCACACATGATCTCAAAGGGTTGAGACCAATCAGGTGATTGCAGAATTGGTGCCTCTGTGAGCTTCATTTTTAATGTGTTAAATGCCTCTGCACAGTCTTTATCAAAATTGAACGGTGCGTCTTTTAGGAGAAGGTTACATAGTGGTTTGGATATGGCACTAAAATCTTTTATGAATCTCCTATAGAAACCTGCATGTCCTAGAAAAGAACGAATCCCCTTGATATTAGTTGGTGGTGGTAGCGAGGAAATTATTTGTATCTTATGTGTCCATGGTGGTTGATTAGAATCTACTGACTGAACACTTTCAAGTTCAAACTCCTTAGCTTCAGGCATATTATCTAACTTATGCTCATTGTAGTACAGAAAAAGCTCCACTGGATCTTTACATGTTATTGTTGATAATTGTTGTTGTGTTAAATCATCAACTAGATCGATCATATAGCACTCTGAATCCAATGGCGCATTGGGTACATTGTTAAAGACATTAAGTCGGAGTTTACGGTTTCCGAATGCTATGTCTAATGCACCTGTCCTGCAATTGATTTGAGCGTTGATTGTGGCTAAGAAGGGACTTCCTAATATGATTGCCGGTTGGCTTTCTTTGTAAGCACTATCTGAATCCAACACTAAGAAATCTACTGGATAATAGAAATCTTCGACCTTAACGATTACATCAGATAACATCCCTCGTGGTACTTTGGTAGACCTATCTGCTAATTGTAGGATGACATCTGTTGTTTGTAGGGTTCCGAGATCATGTTGGTCAAATAAATTACCAGGTAAAATATTAACACTTGCCCCTAGGTCTAGAAGTGCTTTTTTAATTTGAATATCGCCGATAGTTACCGGGATCAAGGGTGATCCCGGATCTTTTAGTTTAGGCGGCAGTGAGCTAGTGATAACTGCACTGACTTGTTCAGTGAGGTTAATTTGCTTTGGAAGAGTTATTTTAAATTTTCGCTTCTGAGTACAAAGGTCTTTTAGGAATTTAGCGTAAGAAGGAACTTGTTGTATAGCTTTGATTAAGGGAATGTTAATTTTAACTTGATTAAAAATATCCCATAACTCTTCGTTTTTAGGTCCTTTCTTACCATAAGGAAATGAAGCTGGATTTTCTAAGGCCGTTGGGTAGGGAATACTTCCAGTATTGGAACTCCCTTCCCCAACTTTATTCTCTACTGGTCTCTTGGCTTCTACTTCCTTAAAAGTTACTTTCTTAACTTTTGTTTCTACCTTTGACTCCGATCTGGGTGGTTCTTCTTCATAAGCAATTTCTACCTCATCGTCAGTCTCACTCTCCTTAGGCATTTCTATTTTGTTATCTACTTCCTTTCCACTCCTAAGGGTAGTGACTTTGCTAACTTCGTTCACTTCATTGACTTCATATTTCTTTTCTTTTCCATGGTGGTGCGATGGGTTAACTGTGGTGTTGCTTGGAAGCTTCCCTTCTTCTCGTTTAGTCAAGGACTCTGCAATTTGTCCCATCTGCCTTCCGAGCATCTCCATAGTTTTTGCTTGAACCATGGTTTGTTGTTTCATGAATTCCATAAACTCGGAAAACTCTTTCGAATTCCCCGACACTTGTCGCGAATCATTTTCTTCTTTAGGGTCTTGGCGTTTATAGTACCGATCATCCTTCGTAGCTGAGGTCGATCCATATTGGAAATCTCGGTTTTGTTGACGAGGTTGCTCATATCTTGGCTTCGGGGGAGCATCATTGTCTTGATTATCCCTCCAACTAAAGTTCGGGTGTTTTCTCCATCCCGGATTGTAAGTTTCCGAGTATGGATTCTCCCGTTCTCTTCGTTGCCGAAATCCAAGTTGGTGGTGGTAGCGAGGAAATTATTTGTATCTTAGCTCGATCAACCTCCATTCCTCTTTCAGAGACTATGTGTCCTAAGACTACTCCCTCTTTAACCATAAAGTGACTTTTCTCCCAACTTAGTACCAAATTGGTTTCAGTACACCGCTTGAGAACTTTTTCTAAATGAGAGAGACACCCTTCGAATGACTTATCAAATATTGAAAAGTCGTCCATGAAGATTTCAAGAGAACCTCCGACCATGTCTGAAAATATAGCCATCATACATCGCTGAAATGTGGCTGGAGCGTTACATAATCCAAATGGCATTCTTCGGTAAGCGAATGTGCCATACGGACATGTAAATGTTGTTTTATCTTGGTCCTCTGGGTGTATTGGGATTTGGTTATACCCCGAATAGCCATCTAGGAAACAATAGAATTTCTGCCCTGCTAGCTTCTCTACTATTTGGTCGATGAATGGCAGAGGAAAATAATCTTTTGAGGTTGCGGCGTTTAGTTTTCTGTAGTCGATGCATACTCTCCACCCCGTCACAGGGCGAGTTGCAATCTTTTCTCCTTCAGGAGTATCGACGACAGTGATTCCAGATTTCTTCGGAACCGTCTGTGTGGGACTAACCCATTGGCTATCTGATATCGGATAGATAATTCCAGCATCTAGCCATTTCAACACTTCTTTCTTCACTACCTCTCTAAGGTTAGGGTTTAGCCTTCTCTGAGCATCTCTGCTTGGCTTGGCTGTTGGATCAGTTATTATCCTATGCATACACAACGTCGGACTAATTCCTTTAAGATCTGCTATGGTCCAGCCTACCGCTTCCTTATATCTCGATAACACTTCTAACAAGACCTTTTCTTGTGCAGCAGTAAGGTCTGTTGCGATGATTACAGGCAGTGTATTCTCAGGGCCAAGAAAAGCATATTTGAGATGAGATGGAAGTGGTTTCAACTCTAGCTTGGGTGGTTGCTCTAAAGACGGTTTTGCTGATGGTGGAAGGTCAGTCGGAAGTTTTTCGATCTTATGTGTCCATGGTGGTTGATTAGAATCTACTGACTGAACACTTTCAAGTTCAAACTCCTTAGCTTCAGGCATATTATCTAACTTATGCTCATTGTAGTACAGAAAAAGCTCCACTGGATCTTTACATGTTATTGTTGATAATTATTGTTGTGTTAAATCATCAACTAGATCGATCATATAGCTCTGAATCCAATGGCGCATTGGGTACATTGTTAAAGACATTAAGTCGGAGTTTACGGTTTCCGAATGCTATGTCTAATGCACCTGTCCTGCAATTGATTTGAGCGTTGATTGTGGCTAAGAAGGGACGTCCTAATATTATTGCCGGTTGGCTTTCTTTGTAAGCACTATCTGAATCCAACACTAAGAAATCTACTGGATAATAGAAATCTTCGACCTTAACGATTACATCAGATAACATCCCTCGTGGTACTTTGGTAGACCTATCTGCTAATTGTAGGATGACATCTGTTGTTTGTAGGGTTCCGAGATCATGTTGGTCAAATAAATTACCAGGTAAAATATTAACACTTGCCCCTAGGTCTAGAAGTGCTTTTTTAATTTGAATATCGCCGATAGTTACCGGGATCAAGGGTGATCCTGGATCTTTTAGTTTAGGCGGCAGTGAGCTAGTGATAACTGCACTGACTTGTTCAGTGAGGTTGATTTGCTTCGGAAGAGTTATTTTAAATTTTCGCTTCTGAGTACAAAGGTCTTTTAGGAATTTAGCGTAAGAAGGAACTTGTTGTATAGCTTTGATTAAGGGAATGTTAATTTTAACTTGATTAAAAATATCCCATAACTCTTCGTTTTTAGGTCCTTTCTTACCATAAGGAAATGAAGCTGGATTTTCTAAGGCCGTTGGGTAGGGAATACTTCCAGTATTGGAACTCCCTTCCCCAACTTTATTCTCTACTGGTCTCTTGGCTTCTACTTCCTTAAAAGTTACTTTCTTAACTTTTGTTTCTACCTTTGACTCCGATCTGGGTGGTTCTTCTTCATAAGCAATTTCTACCTCATCGTCAGTCTCACTCTCCTTGGGCATTTCTATTTTGTTATCTACTTCCTTTCCACTCCTAAGGGTAGTGACTTTGTTAACTTCGTTCACTTCATTGACTTCATATTTCTTTTCTTTTCCATGGTGGTGCGATGGGTTAACTGTGGTGTTGCTTGGAAGCTTCCCTTCTTCTCGTTTAGTCAAGGACTCTGCAATTTGTCCCATCTGCCTTCCGAGCATCTCCATAGTTTTTGCTTGAACCATGGTTTGTTGTTTCATGAATTCCATAAACTCGGAAAACTCTTTCGAATTCCCCGACACTTGTCGCGAATCATTTTCTTCTTTAGGGTCTTGGCGTTTATAGTATCGATCATCCTTCGTAGCTGAGGTCGATCCATATTGGAAATCTCGGTTTTGTTGACGAGGTTGCTCATATCTTGGCTTCGGGGGAGCATCATTGTCTTGATTATCCCTCCAACTAAAGTTCGGGTGTTTTCTCCATCCCGGATTGTAAGTATCCGAGTATGGATTCTCCCGTTCTCTTCGTTGCCGAAATCCAAAAGCTTCGTTCACATACTCTTCGTGCGTGAAGGTATGTGGGCAATTCTCGGTTGGATGAGAAGGGTCTCCACAAGTGACACAACAGACCTGTGCCGCTGTAACCTTTCCCATTCCTTTCATCAACAAGTCCATCTTTTTGCTTAGTTCGGATATGTCAGATTTAACTTCCTTCTTCCATGCATTGTCTATGCCCATAACTTGGACACTAACACTGCTATCCGAACCCGCTTGGACTTTTAAGCCTTTGCTTAATTGGGTTAATAATTCCCAAGCTTCGTCATCTTCCTTAGCTAAAAAGGTTCCGCCTGAAGCAGCGGTGATCATATTCCTACTTTCTTGACTAACCCCATCGAAAAAAGTTTTAATTAGCATCCATTTAGGAATTTCATGGTGAGGGCATGTTCGTAGTAATTCATTCAACCTATTAAAAGCATCGTGAAATTGTTCTCCAATTTTCTGTTTAAATCCAGTGATTTCTTTACGTTTTTCTGTAGTTTTACTAATTGGGTAATATTCAGTTAGAAATTCTTTTTTCATTTCATCCCAGTTAGTTATACTATCAGTGGGAAGTGACACGAACCAATTTTTCGCTCGTTCCTTCAAAGAGAAAGGAAAGAGTCTGAGTTTTAAAGCATCTACGGTCATTCCCCTAACGTGATTGGCCTTACATATGGCAGTGAATTCAGCTAAGTGCTCATACGGTTCTTCGCTTGGTGCTCCGCGAAAAACAGGTAATATGCTAAATAGCTGTGGCCTAATTTCGGGTTCATTCTCATTAATTGGGTAGAGAATGGGTGATGGATCAGGGATATCACCCGGCCTATAATGGGATTCTACGGTTCTACGGTCTCCCATCGGTCTTTGGTTTTGTTGGACGTCGACAAGAACGTTTTCGATGTTCTCGTCTTCCGAATTAATTATTTCTTCCTCCACGTTTACTTTAGGAGCAGTATTTTTAGTTTCGTTTGTTTGAGTTGTGGCTCGCCTATTAGATCTAGCAGTTTTTTCGATTTCTGGATCAAACTTCAAGGGTGAAATTCTACCAGAATATCGTGTGTGCATAAACTTAGAAGGGCTAGATGAAGAATTCGAATTAGTTACTTTCTTTTTGGTGAGAATCGATGCTTGCGCCACGATTCCCCTTTTTTTTTTTTTTTTTTAATAAACTAAAACAATAATTAAAATTAAAACTAATTAAAAACTAATTAAATGGAATAATAGCAAAATATGGAAACTTAAACTAATTTAAGTAAGCAAATAAAAGCAAATAAGCAAATAATTGAAATTGACTAAATTAACTAAATTACCTAAATTACTCTAAAGAAAATAAGGCAACTAAATATATGAAAATGTAATTTATATTTAAATAAAATTTAAAATTAAATTAACTAATTACTAAAATACGTGATTTAAGCGCAACCGCTTCCCGGCAACGGCGCCAAAATTTGATGCGAGTGTCGTTAACCCGTCAAAAATAACCACTAAATACCTTAGAAGCTAGGGTAAGTAGGGATCGTATCCACAGAGAGCGAGAGGTTAAATGCACGTATTCGAGCGACTAGCGTTGTAAAATAATTAATTTCAAAAGATTGATTTGGTTGTAAAAAGGTGATTGCTTTGATTTATAAAACTAATTACTTGCGAATTTTGTGAAAAGAAAACTTAAGAAGATTGTTTGATTGAATAAAATACGAAGACAACCATTCCCGGATTCCACACCGCGCTTTGTGTTTAATTTATGAAAACGATTTGAAGATTACATAGACATAATCTTTGTTGGAATTATTATTAAAGCCATTACGTGATCTTGGGCATAGCGCGTGACACGTTTGATTACTCGTCTTAATTAAATAATTAACTCGGCACGAATAATAAAATGTCTACGAACTATCTTGCGAAACGCAACAACAAAATAATAATCATTCGTTTACAATCAAAATATAAATAATAAAAACCATGTAAACTTAAAGTAATCGTTCATAAAGTAAAACTTAGCGATGTGCTTCCTCCGAGAATGATTATGACGAGCTTAGCCGGACATGGTTGATGCAACGTTCAAGAGTTGTGGATTCATCGCCGTAGATTGACTCGTGTGTTCTTCGTACGTATTTTCGCTCAAACAGGGTTCTTTTCCTTAGCCTTCTCCTCCAAAAAACGATTTTGAACTCTGAAATATGACTTGGTATTTATAGGAAAAACTGGAAAAACCCTAAAAACGGACGTCTATTATTTTAATGGGCTGGGCGCAGCCGTAGGCGCAGGCCTGCGCCCCCCCCTGCGCCCCTCTGTAAAATCCGTATTTTTGTGAATTAATTTCTTCTGTCGAGCACTCGGTCTGGGCGCAGGGCTGCGCCCCTCTCTGCGCCTGGCTCTGAAATTTCGTCCTTTTTTCATCATTTTAAACCGGATTTTGTTTCCCTGCATAGGCACATAATTTATTCAATAGCGGCACATTCTATAACACTTTTGCATTAAAAACAACTCTTTTACGCTTAATAAACATGGTAAATTATAACCCGATCAGCTTCCTTCAAGGGCTTTAAGGTATATCAACTAGATGTTAAGAGTGCTTTCCTCTATGGGGTAGTGAAGGAGCTGGTGTATGTAGAACAGCCGCCCGGATTTACAGATCCAAAATATCCAGATAGAGTATATCGGTTAGATAAGGCTCTGTATGGATTGCATCAAGCACCTAGGGCGTGGTACGAGACTTTATCCAACCATCTGCTAGAGAACGGGTTTGAAAGGGGTAGGATAGATAGTACGCTGTTCGTTAAGCGAAAGGGAGAACACTTCATCTTGGTACAAGTGTACATCGATGATATCATCTTTGGATCATCAGACGAACAAATGTGCAAGGATTTTGAAAAGGTGATGAAGTCGAAATTCGAGATGAGTGCAATGGGTGAGTTAAATTTCTTTTTGGGGTTGCAAGTTGACCAGAAGAAGGAAGGAATGTTTATCCATCAGACAAAGTATGTCTATGACATATTAGAGCGCTTCGGGATGGAAGGGACGAAACTGACAGCCCATTTCAGCACGCCGATTCAAGTGAATCACAATCTCGGACCGGGTACTGAAAGTGATACCGATGTGGATCCGACGTTATATCGGGCCATGATTGGATCACTTATGTATTTAACTACTTCAAGACCTGACATCATGTTTGCTGTGTGTATTTGTGTTAGGTTTCAAGCTAATCCGAAAGAGATGCACATGAAAGCTGTGAAGCGGATTCTACGATACCTCAAGTCGAAACCGAAGCTGGGACTTTGGTATCACGCGGAGGGAGATCTAGAGTTGGAGGCGTTCACGGATTCTGACTACGGAGGATGCAGCTTGACGCGCAAATCAACAACTGGAGGTTGTCAATTCCTAGGAGGGAGACTGGTTTCCTGGCAATGCAAGAAACAGACGTCGGTAGCCGTGTCAACGTGCGAGGCCGAGTATGTTGCTGCTCACAGGTTCTGTGGATACAACAACAATTGCAGGATTACGGTTTGGCTTACACTCAAACTCCCATTAGGATAGATAACCAATCTACAATTTCTATAACAAATAATTCAGTTAAACACAGTAAAACAAAGCACATAGACATAAGGCATCATTTTATTCGTGATTGTGCTGAAAAGAACTTAATCAAATTGGTAAAAGTGGCTACGGACGATAATAATGCTGATTTATTTACCAAAGCTTTTGATAAGTCACGGTTTGAATATTTGATTCAACTAAATGGAATGCGCAACCCAGAGTAAATTGACCTTAGTAGAAGTTTTACTTTCTTTTATAGCTGTAGTCTTTCTTTCTTTTTATAGTAAGTTTGCCAAATTAGGATAGTTTCTATTGTTAGTAAGTTAGTAGGTTATATTCTTTTATTGCTATTTCTTATGAAAAAAAAAGAGAGAAAACCATAAAAAATTCAAAAAAAGAGAATATCAGAAAAAGAGTTAAGTCTTAGATGCATAGGTTCAAAGTGACGAAAATTAGCATAGTCGTTACATACTCTAAGTGTTTAGGCTTTCACACATAATGCACCTAAAATTCTAAGTGTTATACTTTATTTTAGTTTGATGTGTTGGTAGGCATAATACATATAGGGAGTCCCAAGGCTAATAAAATATTCAAGAAAAAGTCGAACGTGTCACTAACTTAGATGTATGACCAATCGGTCTTAATTTTTATGTACGAGACATACAAACCTTGAGTCTAAATGAGGTATGCAAACTTTCTGGGGATGTATAGCAACATCAAATACATCTTAAAATGGAAAGCATAGAAAAATCATAAGAAATTGAGAGTCAAAAACATGTAACTCTGTTGTACGTAAGTACAGACATGTTGCCTCTGTTTTGATTCGGGTTAGCAAGATAAGTCGCTTTGTTGTACGTCGGTACAGACCTGTCACCGCTGTCTTGCTAGCTTTAAAAAATAAACCTTAACTCAAACTAAGACACTTTGTTGTATGTAAATACAGACCTGTGTCCGATGTTTGTCTTTTAAAGAAAGTTTGCAATTACCAAAAAGTTAGAATCATTGTCTGTATGCCTTGATCATAAAAGTATGTCTATGTCTGAGTCACGTAAGATAATTTCATGATAAATAAAAATGCCAAGGGATATTCCAAAATGTAGCATGTTTAAAGGGGTAAATACCAACAATCGGCTAGAAATGTATGTCACGCCAAACAATCAAAGGAATCAAAACTTCCTAAGTGTGAAAGTTTAAGTACTGAAAGTGAGTATCTGACACCGCTATCTGATTGAACCTTTCTTTGACTATGCTCGTCAAAAATAATTTGTTAAGTGTTTAGCATAGGTTGTAAATTTTAATAAATGTAGTTTAAGTCTAAGTCAAATTTTTGTTCAAAATTTTAAAAATTTTATTATTACTTTTACTTATTTTTATTTTATTTTATTTTATTTTATTTTTAATTTACTTAGGAAAAAGGTCAAAGATTACTGAGGGTGCATTCATAGTTGAATAAAATAAACGTTGCGTGAAAATCTTGTGCTTAGGGTAAAAGATTTGGCATAGTTTATTCCGTTACACGATAAGGTTGAAAAGGTTGAAAAAGTTGATTTAATTTCAAGAATTTTCGAAATTTTCAAAGTTTCAGGGTGAATTCGAGTTTAAGCTAAACTCGAATATGACAGGACTCGAATCTGTCAGTAGATTTGAAACTGGCATTAAACTCGAATGTTGGTGATATAAATAGGTCAACAGTGATGGTCATTAATTCATCTGTTTTCGAATCTATTCCCTCGAGTTTGTCTAGGCGATTTCGAATCTAATCTCGAGTTTGTCATTTTCAAGAAACCAACTATTTGTCGAGTTTCTGTCCGTGTGGGTTCGATACTACCCGTAGATCTAGGTATAACCAAGTGTATTGTACAAGATTTAAGTAGTATTATACTCCATTTAGGCCAAAATCATTAGATTTTGAAGTTTTATTGGTAGAAAGTTTGTTTTTCAAAATTACAAACTTTGAACCGGTGAAAAGTCAAATTAATAACAAATATCATTGATTAGAACCTAGTAGAACTAAAAGATGTCATTTTCGGAGTCTAACACGGTTAAAATCATTGATTTTTGTGATGATGGTGGCCGACTCCTTCGAGTCTTTTCATGGCCTGATTCGAGTTTGTCAGTAAACTCGAATTAGTCATTAAACTCGAATGGTACATTAAACTCGAATAGATGTTAATTTGATTCTGTTTGTTCGAGTTTGTCATTATATTTGAATTATTTAATTTAAATTTTAATTAAGCTTGTAGAAATTCTTAAGTGTTGGATTTTGTCCTTATACAAGTTCAAAATAAAACAAATTTGAATTTAAACAAGTTTATCCATTTTTAATAATTCTAATATTTTATTTGATGTATTGTGCAGACATGGCGGATTGAGTATTTGTTCCGAAGCATAATATGGTCATTTCCCCTGACCATGCTATCCCTGAAGCGCAGGCTTTCCACCAGATGGTGGATTTCTTGGTGGAGTCCAGAATCTCATATGCACTGTCTCATAACATCCAGATTCTCATTCCTTACGTGCGACAATTCTATGAACATTTGCAAGTCGATTGCACTGTCACTCCGACAGTTCTTAGGACAAGGATTGCTGGTAATCCGTTGGTGTTTTCTGCTGATATTCTTCGTCAAGTGCTTCAATTAGGCACTCAGGAGCAGGAAGACGGGCCTATTGATTTCCAACTATCAATCAGGCAGGCTGCATTTTTACGAATGGGTTATAGTTTAGATGTTACTAAGTCTTCCTGTATGAAAAGTGGGCTAATTGGACAATGGCGATATCTCGCACATGTGTTCATGGTTTGTTTCGCTGCGAAGAAAGCGGGGTTTGATTATATAGTTTCGAAGAGCCAATCGGGGATAATCGTGTTAGTCTATAATCAGAAGTTTAGTTTTTCAGAGATGTTCTTCTCGGAGTTCGTTCATCAGATAACGGCTCCGGAGCGGGAAAGATTTCTACTTTACCCTCGTTTTGTGATGATGCTAATCTGGCACTTCTTGCCAAATTTGTCGCAGCTTAACGAAATTCAGAGCGTCGCAGTCATTGATAAGAGAATATTTGCCGATTGCTCCTCTCACCGAGGAAGGTTAGCTGTCCCTATAGAGAGACCTTTGTTTGGAGCTGTAATTGACCCAAACTTTGTAGCCCCTCAAGATGCCAACTGGGCAGGGGCGGTGGAAGTTCCGCAGCGACAGCCACAGCAACAGCGTCAACAACAACAAAGGCCTCAGCCGCAGAGAAGACGTCAAAGGCCTTCAGCGAGTCAAATTCAGGCAGAGAGGCCTTCTACGAGTCAAACTCAAGAGCCGGAAGAGGCTGGCCCTTCGATAGCACCACAGGTATCTGTTCCGACAACTGATCAGATATGTCAAACATTGCACGAGATTTGGGAAGCGGGTCCAAATGCAAATGAAGAAATTACGACCGAGTTAGTTGGGGAATTGTTAGAGCCTCCGGAAGGAGAAGTTGACATTTTTAGGCAAATTGATGAGTATCAATCAGTGCCAGAAGGCGAAGCCATCTCAACTTCTGAGTCTGAAGAAATGGAAGAGATTGAAGTTGAAGTTCCAGAGACTGTAACTGAAGAACCATCCATACAAATACGAACATATGGATCGCGATTAGTGGTAACAAATGAAGCAGCTACAAGGCAACGTGCGTCAAGGGAGTCTGATGACTCAGATTTTGAGGAGGAAGAAGTTGCTCCGTTGGTAACAAGGCAAAGGGCTAAGCGTCATAGATTCATGCAGGGAGCTCCCTCGGCCTTTGATTCACAGCCAGAAATACCTCAATCTCCACCCGCTCAATCTACCATCTTCACCCGCTCAATCTACCATTCCACCATCACCACCACCTGTTGAACCATACATTCCATCACCAATCATTCCAACCCCCATACAATCCATACCATCCACTTCATCCACTTTCATGGAGAATCAACAATTTTCTGAGTTGAAAAGCAGAGTCGACTTCCAACAAGTTCAAATTTTTGGTTTGACAACGGCTCTCGGCGAAATACAGAAGCATAATGCCCAACTAGATATCGAGAATGCCGAGTTGAAGAAGGTTGTGGGCGAGATTCAGGAAGAAAACTTGGAACTTAAAAGCTTTGTTTCTGATCAGTCGGCAGAGATTCGATCAATGCGATCCCTGATTGAGCAATTATTGCAAAATCTAAAGGCTCAGGGGGAGACAAGCTGCCGGGATCAGGAAGAGCTGCCCAGGGATGAAGAAAATGATGGAGATAATGACGGCAATGATCCCAGCGCGCAAAGAGATAATGAGCCAGTAGATTTTTCTGCTGCTCAGCATGCTGAGACTCAGGGGGAGCCGAGTCAGTTGGGAGGTGAAGTAAGAGAGGCTGGTTCCTCAAGGGCTTTGGAGAGCGATATGATAGATGCGCTAAAAGATATTGAGGAAGAGCTAATGGAATTTGATTATGAAGGTGAAATAGAGGAGTTGGAGGAAGGGGAATTCGTTCCTGAGGAGATTGTTGATTGGAAATCCGACGACGAAGTGATAGAGGACGAGGACGATAACGCCAACGAGGTGATCATAAATTCACAACCTATCACGGAAATGTATGTGCACAATAATCACAATGTGATTGACATAGATGACATCAAGATTGCCTCAGTCGAAGACTCAGAACTTGAAGAAGCAGAGAAAGAGCCATCTAGGGTTGAGTTGATAAAGCTTTGGTTCAAGAAGGAAGAAAAGAAAGAAAAGCTGAAGATGAAGAAGAAGATGAGAATTCCGGGTGCTGGAAATTTCTCAGGAGGAATTATAAGCTGGTTCTTTGACCGAGAACTGCAGCTATTTATTTTGAAAAGGAGAGATGGTCTTCAATACTTGAGGCGAACACTGAAAGCATTCAATACACTATCCAAGATTGAAGTAAAGGAGTTAGCATGGAAAGAATTGATCAATATCGGCGAGGACCCGTATGCTGAGGTTATGGCCAAGATAATAAGAAAAGAGGGCCGTTCTGGAAAGTTTGAAAGACTTAAGCCGAGGTCAGGAAAAAGAGTAGAGGATGGTTCAAGGATAGATCCTCATACGGGAAGGCCTTGGGCCAGAATGGTTTATAAACCCATCAAATGCTTGAAAAGGGTGCCTATGAAATCGATGCCACAGAATATTTTGAGCAACATGAAATGGTGGTACGTCGATTATAATACAGCTGAAGCAGTCATGGAAGATACACAGGACAAAGTGATTTTGAGAGTGTATGATCCACTACACTTAATAAATCTATCGAAGGACGACCTGAAGAAGCTACATGATCAACCTGTCTTCTTTCTTGAAGAATGGAGATCTGAAGCCAGGAAGTACCAGAAGGTAGTAAAAATATGTATAGATGCAGGTATATACGCAGGTAGTAGTATATATAGCTCTAGTACTTAATCAAGATGTAAATAGTTTGTGAATTCATATTTCATGCAATTCAATCATATAGAACAATTCATATGAACAATTATCAATCCAACACATTATATTGAATGATTAAAGAGAGAAATATTACATTGATGTTCTTGGTGACTTGCACAACACTTTTTCTCTTTGTCTCTAAATCAGATCCATATGTGTGTGTGTAATCTTCGATTTTTCCACAGCATGCGTAGCATACATTTCTATTTATACACAATACACAAGTATTGTGTATTTACACATATAACCCCTAATCTATTGAGTATTTACAATTATATACAATATAATTGTTTCATCTCTATTAATTATTCCCAACATTCTCCCCCTTAGAGATGAACACAATTATTAAAGTAATATTCATTTCAGCTCTACAAATATTGTCCCTAACAATCTCCCCCTTAGAGATGAAATCAATTTTCTGATAAAAGATCATTTCAGGGACTTTTTCGTGAATATTCTTTTATTCTCTGATCTCTGAATCTTCTTCTTTTCTTTATTTGACTCTCTCTGATCTTCACATATCTTCTTCTCTGAACTTCTCTTTTCTTGTATTTTCTTGTAAGTACACTCCCCCTTGAATCATGAATAGCTTTTTAATTCTCTCCCTTGATGAATTCATTTGATATGATGTAGCAATTGTCTTCAGTTGACTTCAATCTACTCAAGTGTTGTCTGTGAACTTTAGTTTTTCTCTCCCTCATGATGATCATAAGAATTATGAAAATCATGCAAAATCTTCAGAGACATTAATTCATTGAAGTTTACAGTAGCAGAAATACAACAACAATTACAATTTCAAACTATTTCAAATTGACTTTCTCCCTCTCAAACTGGTATCCTCTCCCCCTATACAAAACCAACCTAACTCACTCTTCCTCAAAAATTTCACTCCCCCTCGAATTGATACTTTAGCTTTTCAGAATAAAAACAAAGCTTTTCAACTTTGGGGAAAATGAAACACATTCATTTTGTGAGAAAATGAGTCCAGGTCCACATAGGATTCCTGTTTACACAATAGACAAAATCTATGTGACCTACGTTCAGTGCTGGCGTGATGTTAACACTGGTAGGATTTCCAAATAGTCATCGTGAAATCCTTTATCTTGAAAGAATCACTCTTATTTGTTCCGGCTTAGTCACTTTGGACTAGCAGTTTATAGTCACGCAGACTGATAGACTCGATGTGTCCTAAAAGTGTATATAATCAGCTCTAGACACAATGTGCATCAAATGAAGTGGGAGACCGGAGCAAATGTCTTCCTTGTTTCAATATCAATAATATCCGAATGACATATCGATAGAAATGTGCTATATCTCCGTGATTATTGAAACAGAAATCTTTTGAGAGATAACTGAGTAGTTGGTGGGGTTAAGTGCATGCGTCACTGGGTCCATGACGTCTTTTTCAATATCAAGTCGCATAGGGCTTGATAGATTATGTGGATTACCCAGCCGACACAGTTTAGATAGGATTTACTTTTCTTTTAATCCTTTCTCAACTCTCAGCACTCAGCATTTTTCAACTAAGCTCCCTCCGGCTCACTTTTGAGAAATGAATTCAGTCAGCTTTATAGCAAAAGCATGATCTGATGCACCACCATCTCCTTTCAATATCTCATTTACAATTTATCTCTGCTCGACCCTGTCAGTACCCCGTGATAACTGACACTTCTCAACTAATAAACCTAAAGAACCCTCACCCACACAAACTATAGATGGTTTGCTCCTTGGGTAGGTCTTCCGGTTCTGGTTAGACCATAGAAGCGAAATTTATGCCTATCACTCAGATTGGTGGATAATCGGAGTCAGCAGAAAGATTTTCGGTAATCATGTGATATCGGAGATTATATTCATATAATTTGGGAGATATCAGATTGAAATGGAAATTCTGATATATGATATGAGAAGAATCAGACTTTCTTGAAAGATTTAGCACATGGGAGATAACGAGAGAATCCAGTATAAATTGGAAGCATTGTAACAAAGAGAATCTCAGAAGAAATGAGATTATGAAAATCAAAGAGATTAGATCAATCAATTAATCTCAATGATAGATTCAGAGCTTCATAAAAAAAATTTCTTTTCAGCTCGAAAACTCTTTTTATGTGTGTATCAAATATTTTCGTGAAAAATCACACATAGTTTTGAAAAATGTCATCGTCAAAGTGCATCTGAAACTCCCCCTGGAAATAAGCAGACACAGTTAGTCAACTCATAGAAATGAAACAAAGAGCAAAAAATTATAAAAATAAAACTCCCTATTTGTCAATTCAGCATCAGAGTTGAATGCAGGGCAGGAATTCCAGAAAGATTCGTCTTTCAGAATCGGGTTCTAATCTGAAGTGATTAGAAGCCATTTGTCGCATAAGCTTGGGTTTCAGTGTGAAGTAACTAAAAACCATTGTCTCTGGTTCATTGAAGTCCGGGTTCTAGTCTGAATTTAACTAGAAACCAATTTTGAGTTGAAGCACGGGTCTTGACCTGAAGTAATCAAGAGCCTATTGAAATGAAGAACGGGTCCTTATCTGAAATGATAAGAAACCTATAACCTGCAAAATTTAAGATGTCTTTGGTATCCAAACAGATTTGGATCCAGACTTGTTAGCGCTCTTGGGTACCCATTTCAAAACAGGTTTTGGTACCCACTTGTACTTGGGTTTAGGTACCCATTGCATGTTATAACTATCAGCTTCTCTTTCAAACGCAGAAAACAAATTTCTTTGAGTATGAGAAAATTGAATATCTGAATTTCTAAAGAAACTTGAATTTGAATGATCAGACTTTTGCGAACTCTTCTTTTTGAAAAACTGTCCGGTTCTTGCCTGTTTCTGATAATACTTGGTATTTTTCTGTGAAAATGTTTTCTGATTAGAATGACCAGTATTTTCAGAAACTTTAAGAAAATTTGACTTCGAAGATTCACCGGTGTAAATCTTGACCGGAAGTTGTTCAACAATTTTATCTTTGCCGCTGTGTATCTTTAACAGATACTTAAGTTTAAGATCTGAAGAAGAATCAAACTTAGCAGAGTTAGTTAGATTCACTTCACTTTCAGAAGACAAACCAGAGTGATCAACATTGGATTTTAAACACACTGAAGAAGGGGTCTTAACCTTTGACTCAGTTGACGAAGTAAACACATGTAATTGTTTTGTAAGATGTAGTATCTGATTTTCCAAACTTTTGATAATGACTAAATTTGAATTTCTGTCATGATCAAATGATTGGTAATCAGATTTAAAAGATTGTTCTTTGATTAAGAACATTTGTCTTTCATTTTCAAACAATTCAGATTTTGATTTAAAATCTTGTTCTTTAAGTAAGAACTCATGTCTTTCCTTCTCAATCAAATATTTAGTTAAAGACAACTCTTGTTGAAGAGCAAAAATTTCTTCATTTTTGTTTAAAATACAATTCTGATCAGTTGGTTTTGTCTTACAAAGTGTATCTTCAAGATCCTGAACTTTCTTGTAAAGATCAGATCTTTCAGGCAAAAGATATTTCAGTTGAGTTGCATTCTGAAAATTTTCTTGTTTCAGCTCATCAAGTTCTTTAAGTAATTCAGATATTTTCAATGGATGAGCACAACTCTCAGAGTTTTGTTTTTCTTTTAAGTTTTGAATTTCTTCATTCAGTATTTGTACGTCACGTAACGCCAAATGTTTATCAGTATTTAACTGAACGAGAATGTCGTAATTGTTCTTACGAATCTTTTCAGATTCAGTAAGTTTGAAAATCAGCTCAGACTTTGACAATTGTTCAAATTCCATTATGAATTGCTAGAAATTGAATCTTTCAAGATCTTTTATGGAAAAACTGAGTGAATTCTGATAAAACTTTGAAAAAACTATTTCAGTTAAAGATTACTTGTGAAAAATCAGCTCTGAAATGACTTTTTGACGTTAAAATTTCAGCTTTTCGGTATAAAATTGCCCGTAACTTTTTTCTGGAGTGGAATTGGACCTCGAAAATTTACTGAACCGGCTATGCTAGTTCTAGAAATGTAGATCTCTGTTTAAGCTTCGATTTGACGTATGGTAGGCCTTCTAACTATGTTCCAGTCAAAAGTTATGACCAATTTAAGCAGAATAGGTCATATAGTCAAACTCGAATGATAAAAGAATGAAACTCGAATGATATGAGATGAAACTCGAATTATTAAGGTTGAAACTCGATCAAAGAAAGATTAAACTCGAACTATAAATGATCAAACTCGAATGATGAATTATCAAACTCGAATGATATGATATGCAACTCGAATGAATTTATGTTAAACTCGAATGAAATGGAATGAAACTCGATCAATTAAGCTTGAAACTCGATCAATTAAACATGAAACTCGAATGATTAAGGCATAAAACTCGAATCACAAGACATTAAACTCGATGAATGTATAATCAATCTCGATACACAGTGAATCAAACTCGAAATAAGCATATATCAAACTCGATCAATTTAAGAAATAAACTCGATCATTTAAGGATAAAACTCGAATAAAGCATACATAAAACTCGAATGAAACACAAACAAACTCGAATAACAACTTGATCAAACTCGATTAAAACAAGGAATTCAGTGTTGCCCGAGTTTGAACAGGAACTGATCAAAATCAAGTTCAAAATGACAATTTTCAACAAAAATTCACGAATTGATTTCAGATTGAAATCGAACCTGCGGTTTTCACACACAAACACTTTTTGAAAAACAACTTTGGCTAATTTCAGATTAAAATCCAAAAATCAATCAAAAACCTCAAGAACACACACTTTTCCAAAAATTCAGTAAAATCCAAATTAAATCTGGTGTGTTTGGAATTAAAATCTGATGTTTATTACAATAGATTCGACTTTAAATGCTCCACCTTCGTTCCAATTTTCAGAACATTTCATCCACAAAATCAAAATCCAAAATTGATTTTCTGATTTCGAAAAAAAATTGATGTAACAGTGTTCGAAAAATCAAATTTCAAATTCAAAATTCAATCAATTTCAGCCATATTAGGCTCTGATACCAATTGTGAATTCATATTTCATGCAATTCAATCATATAGAACAATTCATATGAACAATTATCAATCCAACACATTATATTGAATGATTAAAGAGAGAAATATTACATTGATGTTCTTGGTGACTTGCACAACACTTTTTCTCTTTGTCTATAAATCAGATCCATATGTGTGTGTGTAATCTTCGATTTTTCCACAGCATGCGTATTGTGTATTTACACATATAACCCCTAATCTATTGAGTATTTACAATTGTATACAATATAATTGTTTCATCTCTATTAATTATTCCCAACATAGTTAGTTAGAAGCTATCGTCAAGGGGGAGTCTGTTGGTACACCCTGTGTGACGATAACAGTCTAAGTGATCTAACATGTTGATTTAAGTAATATTCAAAGTATTGGGTATTAACGAGTGTTTGATATATATGTTTATATATGTTTGATAGTTATTGATTGTATGTTTAAACTTGATGTAATGTATTACAAGAAGTTCAAACATAAAGATCAAAGATAAATCAAACATAAGTTAAAAACATAAGTTTCAAATATAGGTTTAAACATGTGAAAGTCGAATTTAGAGTAAATTCGAATTCACAAGTAAACAGGAGTCGAATCTATAGCAGATTCGAATGTGTTCCATGAGGCAGATTCGAGAATGTCAAGGGGACAAACTCGAATGGGCCTTGGGCCTGATTCGAGTTTCGCCCATGACAAACTCGAATGAGCCTCTATAATTAGGGATTAACTCGAATCATTAGAGGACTTTTGCAGAATTCGAGAGAGATTAAGCAAAAGGCGATTTCGAGTTTATCAGAGTTTTTAGTGTTGTTTCGGAGGATATCAGTTTGTAGGTGCGTTCGTCGTCGTTCGTACAGCGTTCTGATAGTCTCCGTGTTCCTTGTGAGAGTTGTTTCCGTCTAGCCGTTAACGAGGATTCCGCACTCGTTGACGGTGTCGCGTCTAGATAGATCTGTAGAGTCAAGACCTTACAACATAAGAATTGATTAATGCGGTGTTTAAATATATTTAGTATAATTATGTCAAAATGCTAATTTGGTATTGAATTGTTAAATAAATGCAAGTTATGGCACTTTAGTTTGTATTTTATTGAAATGAAAATTGAAAGACTTAATGGGAAGGGGGTGTATTGCATATTTGTGCATAAATGGAGGGTTGGGGGTGGCCAAAGGCCAAACCCCCTCCCTTTTCTTCTTCAAATTCATCCATCACACAACACACACACACACTTCATCATTTTTGCATTATTGAGAGAAAGAAGAAGGAGAAAAACCTAGGGTTTTGTTGGGTTGATAAAGGATTGAAGATTCAAGGCTAGAAACCATTATTTTGGTGCCATCTTTGAAGGTATAACTCATCCCCTCCATTTTCTTCTCCATTTTCATGGTGTTCTTCATCTTGGAAGAACACAACCCTAAGTGGGTTCTTGTGATAGAGTTATTAAATGACTCCAATATCATGAATATAGTAATGTTTATAGTTTATAAAGGTATTTGAGTCATAAATATGAGATTGATTGGGTGAGTTTGTGATATGGAATGAAAACCCAAATTGGAGCTCCATTTGAGCTCCAATGGTGGATGGAAATGGGTTTGTAGTGTTCTTGCATATTTCATATGATAAATTATGAGTCAAATATGTTATTTAGGGCCATGTAGTTGAATGGAAGTTAGTAGGAACTCAATTGGGGTTTCGAAGACTTATTTGGGTATTGACCATTTAAGAACTCGGTTTGAGTTCATAAGAATTCCATGGAGTTATGAAATGGTATGATTATGTGTTAATATGTGTAGAAAGTGTTTATTTATGTTATTAAAGTGTTTTCATATGTTGGGTAACACAAAACACGTGCAAGAACTAACATTTGCGTTTTAGGCCCAAACCGCACACCAAGTGTTTGGTGAAATGCCACAACGAGTTCCGAATCATTTTGGGATTGGGTTTTAATGTTTAGATGCATGTTGAATGTCTAAAACTAGCTCATGTACGTTTGATAATGTCATGGGATTGATTAGAAATAATTATGAGCTCAATTGGAGCTCGGTGTTGTCGGTTGGAGCTTTCGGTCGTTTTCGGACTCGTTCAGAGTCCGTATGAGCTCCATGGAATCATGAAATGTTATGAAATGATTCTATTATGTTTAGAGAGGTTTAAATGACCTTGATATATTGATTATACGGTTGGTAAAGTCTATTTCAATGGTTAGAAGCATTTATAAGAGTTTTGGAGGGTTTTGGTGCATTTTTGGGCATTTAAGGTGCATTCTGTGGGTGGACAGCCACTTGGTCGAGCCTCTACCCCCTCTGGGTTGCGCCATGACCACCTTTCTGTCCTTGAAATTCGTTTTCCATGGTTAGGGGCCGATGCTCGGGTCTTATGCGTCCAATACCTTCTAAATTAAGAGTTAAATGGTTTGAAGGCCTTAAATCAATTCCGGAACTCCTAGGGCCTCCATTGGACTTAGTGTTTTCAGTTTGATGTCCCAACACCCTTAGGCCTATCTTAGGGTCTTATATTGTGTTCGGGAGCTTATGTGTGCGCCTTATGAATGTTTATAGGCGATTCGAATCGAAAGAGGCTTGGTCACAAGTCTTAGCCATTCTCGGGGGCTATTGTGGCGTGGTTGGAAGGCTTTGAAATCTTACTAGCCAATCACTGTGAGTTCTAGTATTAGATTTTCATAAAGTCATATATGATGTACTTGTTGCTTTATGATTGATCATTCGTTGTTGATTCATACTATGACATTATACGATTGTTGCTTATTCATCCATTTAATCAATGCATGACATATTCGTATACTCGAGGCATCTTGGACCTCTTTTGTAGATTATACCTTTCGTTTGGACTCAACTGGATATCCATGGATTATTCCTGGCCCTTTTGATGCCGGATGCCGACGTACTTGCACAGTCGGAAGTCCTGTACTTGCTAGGGTCAGTCCCGTACTTGCTAGGGACAGCCTCGTACTATGCTAGAGGCATCACCACACCCGTACTTGCTAGGGAACCCCGAATTATGAAGGGGCATGTGGTATTTGATCACTCATCTTGTGCACTTGACTTATGCCGTTCGGAATCATTATGTTGATCATCATTGCATCTATATACCTTGTGTTATATCTAATCTAGTAACTCACTCAACTTTATGTTGACCCTGTTAGTTGTTAACCTTTTTCAGGCACTGACAATGGTAAGGGCCTGGCCGGTCCGTCTCATTGATTTTGGTTGGGGCTAGCTTGAGTTCCCCGCCTTTTGGTATAGCTTTTGGATCGCTCGGGTGTGGGATTAGTGGACTCCCTTTTTTGCATATGCTCGTGGATGAACTTAGCTTTTATCCATGGTTAGATAATCTAGATGTTTATAATTTGTAACCCATCTGCTTCGATCCATGATACCCCACACTTTGCTCACTATTAGGTGACAAAGTGGGAAGTATCATGTTGATGGCTTTTGAATATTGAAAATTTAAATTTGACGCATTTTCCGCAAAGTATTATTATATGAATTATTGTTAAATGTGTGTGAAATACCCTATTTAGTTGTGAGGGTGTTTCAGCTATTTCTATCTATAACAACATTTTCCTTCATTCGCCACTCTTGTTTTATATTCTGGTTTTTCTTTTCTCTCTGCTTCTTTCGCCATCTTTGAATCTGTAGATATTCTTTGCAGAATTTTAACAGGTTCTTTAAGATCATCAGATTGTTTGTTGTGTAAAGGTTTTACGAATCATCTATTTTAACAAACATATCTTCTAATGAATTAAAGTCAGAGTTCATATACAGATCAAATTCTATTTCAGAGTTGATAGAATCAAGTGAAATTGAAGCTAATGGAGCAGATAATGTTTTGTTCTCAGGCTGTTTTTGTAACTTTTGTTCCAGAATTTTAGGTTCAGCCTTAAGAGTTTGATTTTCTGTCTCAAAGTTTTTAATTTTGAATTCGAGATCAGAGTTTATCTTTTCAAGAAATGAAAATGGTAAATATAACTTTTGAGATTGAGTAGTAGATTCAGATAAATCCTTTTCAGTATATGTCTGAATATACTCCTCTTTAATGTCAATATTATTATTTGATTCATTTATTCTGTTATAGTCAACCGAATTTTGCATTTTATCTGATCTTAATCTTTTTGAATCTTCACTGGATTCTACCTCGTCCGATGCTTTCATAAAAGTCATTTTTAATCCTAGATTCATATATCTGACATCATATAAAGTTGGTGAATTTGAGATAGCCTTTGTCAGATATTTAGGATTTTCCCAACCAATACCAGATTCAGAATTGTAAAACTCGGTGTCTTTTGGTTGATTTAAATAGATAGTTTGATCTGTTTGACCTCTTTTAATAAATTCATCTTCCATTGTCTTTATTTTCTCATAAAGTTTTGTTCTTTCTTCAAAAATGGCATGATATTTTACAGAAAAATTTGAAGCCTCTAATTCTGCCAAACTCAGTTTTCTTGTAGGTCAGATATATTGTTATGTTCTTGGATTTTGCTTTGAAGTTCATTTGCTTTGTCTTGCAAATCTGAAACTGCTCGTAATGCTAATGCTTTATCCTTGGAAAAATCTAATACTAATGCATGTTCATTATGTAACTTGTATTCCAAGGAGTGAGCATGTTTCTTTTCAGCCTTTAATGATTTTTCAAATTTCTTTAGCATAAAGGCCATTTGTGTTAATTTTTCTTCAAGCAAATAGGAATCATTTTCAGAGTCAGAATTAGAATTTACCTCTGCTGTTTCTGAACTGTCTGATTTTTTTGAGTCTGATTCATCAGTATCTTTGTCTTTGCTGCATCCAGCTTTTCCTGTTGCCATCAACGCAAATTCTTCAGCCACTTCCTCATCAGACTATTCTTTGTCCTCATTATCTTCATCCGTTAACCCAACGCAGACCTCATCTTCTGCTATCATTGCTGACTCACTCAATTCTGATTCATTGAAGACTTCTGATTTCAAGTAGATATGAGCATCCTCATCCAATATGTCTTCATCCTCTGACAACTGTAACCAATGATCATCCTCAGCCATAATGGCTTTTCCAGCTTCCTTTTCTTTGGCTATTAGAGCTTTTCTTGTGTAGTAATCAGAGTTTTTGACTACTGGCATTCTGCACTCACGAGCAAAGTGTCCTGGCTTGCCACAATTTTAGCATTTTTGCTTTGTTTCTTTCTTGGTAGATTTATCAGATTTGTCATACTTTTCAGCTTTCCTGCCACTGCTTTCACCAGACTTTTCATACTTCTCTTTCTTTTCAAATTTGCTTGAGCCAGTCTTGTATCGCATTTTGTTGTTGGTTGGCTTTCGATAGAATTTCTTTTGGAATGCCTTAGTGAGTAAGACCATCTGCTTTTTCATCTCTTCTATCTCGGAATCGGTGGATGAATCTATTGAGTCTGATTCAGAAGAGCTACTGCTTATGACTGCCCGTTTCTCCTTCTTCAGCTTATACTTATATTTCTTTTCAGCCAATAAAGCTAAAGGGTCAACAGTCTCTTTCTCGGCTTTCTTTTTATCAGATATTTTTCTCAAAACAACCTCTTGATAGTTGTTGAGGTTTTCAAAGATCATGTGGAAGTCCATCTCTTCAATGTCTTTCTTCTGTTGGATGATCATCGCATACTTTTCCCATTACGGGTTAAGTACGTTTAGAAACTTGACATTGATATCTAGATTGGACTTTGTTACCCCATTTCTTTTCATCTCACTTACAAGACTGACAAACCGCAAGTAAGTATTTTCTAGTAATTCTCCTTCTCGTGCTCGAAAATTCTCAAAGGTCATCAGACTGTTCCTTGCTGGATTGGTTGCTGCCCTGTCGGATCCCCTCATTAGCATGCACACCTCATCTCAGATGAATTTGGCGGTCTTTGTGTTTGTTAGGCTAGACAGGTATATATGTCATTAGGGATTTTGAAATCAGTAACAATTTCCTTGCTGTTTTTTCCCCTAATTTCCTTCTTTTCTGTGAATCTGTTAGGTTTGTAACCTCAACAGTTCAATCTGGAATCGGAGGGTTTCCAGTCGATACACCAGGGATTGTCTCTAAGAACACAACTGGTCCGTCTGTCAAGGACTTTAGCATTTCTTCCGAGAGATCATGGAAGCTTATAAATTCCAAAAACCTTTCCCTCCACTGGACGTATTCTCCCCAATAGCGAATTGGAGGTTTCGTCTCTGATCCCATGGCAAGCGCGTCTTTCGACATGATGACTGATAAATAGGAAACTTTCCAAGATCGAATGATATTTGATTGAAATTGAATCAGTTGATCAACTATTGAAAATTGATCAAACTTGAAAGAATGTTGAATGAAACTCGAATGATTAAGATAATCAATTCGAATGAAGAGTTGATCAATTCTATTACTGAATATGTGAAACTCGAACCAATGTATATTCAACTCGAATCTATAACAAATCCACTTGTTAGAAGAAGTAAGCAACTCGAATCAATTATTCCAAAACTCGAATTAGCTATGACAAAACTCGAATTAGCTATGACACAACTCGAATTAGCTTGGGATGAAACTCGACTGAATCTATGTGCAACTCGATTGGTTCTATGTGCAACTAGATTGAATCTATGTGCAACTCGATTGATTCTATGTGCAACACGATTGATTCTATGTGCAACTCGATTGAATCTATGTGCAACTCGAATTACACTATGTGTAACTCGAATGAGACTATGCCAAAGTCGATTGATTCCTTATTGTAATTAAGACAACTCGAATGTTCTTTCCTTTGAACTTGGATCAACTCGAATTGAACTGAGTTCAACTCGACGAAAATGTAAGTTCAACTCGATTGAAAGGCACTTCCAACTTGAATATAAGAAAGGACAACTCGATTGAAATACAAGTTCAACTCGATTGACCCTAAAATTAACTCGATTTGAACTTGAAATCAACTCGATTGGTAAATGCAGTCAACTCGAATTGCCCAAGAACTCAGTATTATCCGAGTTTCTTAAATTTTCAAAATTCTTTCAAGTCTGAAAATCAAATTAATTTGTAAAACTGAGCTATTTTCAACCAAATTGATATCGAAGGTAGGGATTTTGATTTCAAACACTTGTTGTGAAAGTATTCCATCCAAAAACAGATCTAAATGTGACTTTTTCAATGAAACAGTGAAGAACTTTTGGTTTTCAATATTTCTGAAAAATCAACAGATCTATTTCTGTGTTTGACGAATCAAAACAAATATATGATCAATTCAATCGACTTCCCAATTACTTCCTTCGATCCAATTTTCACATTCAACAATCAACAGGATTAAAACCCTTGTTGATTTTTCTCTTTTCCGAAAAAAATGCTCAAGAATCGTGTTCGAAAAAAAATTCAATTTCAATAAAAAATCACCCTAATGCTCTGATACCAATTGTGAATTGAGAATCCTATTAATCAACCAACACTTCATTCAATCAATAAAGAACAAGATCAAGAACACTAACCAAATGATTGTATTAATCACAGATTCGATTACAGAATGAGAATGATACGAACTTGCACTATAGCCCTAGATCCTTCTGAAATTCCATGCGTTCAAAAAAAATTGTCAGATCTATATTATTACAAAAGTCAACAAACTATTTATATTATTTACAACTTTATACAAATTACATATTAGACCCTAGACTTTGTTTTTCATCAACAAACGATATTCCAACAACACTCATCAGATTCTTCAGCTGACTCTGAAATAGAAGAAATGAAGAAACAAATGGTCTTACTCACTAAGGCATTTCAGAAAAAGTTATACCGAAAACCCACCAATAACAAGATGAGATACAAGACTAGCTCACGAAAGTTTGATAAGAAGGAGAAATATGACAAGTCAGGTGAAAGCAGTGGAAAGAAAGCCAATAAATATGACAAATCTGAAAAATCAGCTAAGAAAGATACAGAGCAAAAACGCTATAACTGTGACAAGCCAGGACACTATGCCCGAGAGTGCAGAATGCCAGTAGTCAAAAACTCAGAATACTACACAAGAAAGACACTTCTAGCTAAAGAAAAAGAAGCTGGCAAAGCTCTAATGGCTGAGGATGATCATCGGCTGCAACTATCTGAGGATGAAGACATCTTTGATGAAGATGCACATATTAACGAATCAGAACTGAGTGAGTCAGCAATGGTAGCAGAAGATGAAGTATGGGTTGGGTTGACGGATGAAGAGAATGAAGAAAAGGAAGAGTCTGATGAGGAACTAACTGAACAAATAGCAATGATGGCATAAGGAGATGCTTGCTGCAGCAAAGAAAGAGAAAGTGATGAATCAGATTCAGACAAATCAGAGAGCCCAGAGACACCTGAGGTACAATCTAACTCTGAATCTGAAAATGATGATTCCTGTTTGCTTAAACAAAAAGGAACACAAATGGCTTTGAATTTAAAAAATCTTTAAAAGCCGAAAAGAAAAATCTTCATTCCTTGGAAAACAAGCTAAATCAAGAACATGCGTTAGTGTTGGATTTTTCCTAGGAAAAGGCATTAGCACTACGAGTTGTATCAGATTTACAAGATAAAACAAATGATCTTCAATGTAAAATCCAAGAACTGAATAACAATATATCTGACTTAAAAATAAACTGAATTTGGCTGAATTAGAGGCTTCAAGTTATTCTGTAAAATGTCAATCCATTTTTGAAGAAAGAACAAAACTTTATGAGAAAATAAAAACATTGGAAGATGAGTTTATCAAAAGAGGTAAAATAAATCAACCAATATATTTAAATCAACCTAAAGATACCGAATTTTATAATTCTAAATCTGGTATAGGTTGGAATATTCTTAAATATCTGACAAAGGCTATTTCAAATTCACCTACTTTATATGATGTCATATATATGAACTTAGGATTACAAATGATATTTATGAAAGCATCCGACGAGATAGAATCAAGTGAAGATTCAAAAAGGCTAAGATCTGATAAAATGCAAAATTCTGTTGATTATAACAGAATAAATGAATCTAATCAAAATACTTGCATTAAAGAGGAGTATATTTAGACATATTTTGACAAGAATTTATCTAAAACTACTACTCATTCTCAAAAGCTATATTTACCAGCTTGAATTCTTGAAAAGATGAACTCTGCTCTTGAATTGAAAATCAAAAACTTTTGAGACAGAAAATGAAAATCTTAAGGCTGAACTTAAATCTCTGGAACAAAAGTTGCAACACCAGCCTAAAAACAAATCAAAATCAGATCAACCACCTTCAAATCCACTTGATTCTATTAATTCTGAAAAAGGACTTTGATCTGTATATGAACTCGGATTTTAACTCCTTGGAAGAAATGTTTGTTAAATAGATGAGTTTGTAAAACCTTTACACAACAAACATCCTGATGACCATAAAGAACCTGTTAGAATTATGCAAAGAATATCTACAGCTTCAAAGGAATCATCAGAACATTCACTAAGTTTACAACTGAAAAAGGAGAAAACAAAAGTTAATTTTGTGACTCCTACTTATGAAAAAGGTGAATCATCTTCCATAAAGGACTCTATTGCACTTAAGGTCCAAAAATCAAAAGGTAAGAGACCTTTACAGAAGAAACAAGTTTCTAAAATCACTAATTCTCGTGTTTCTTGTATGTCAGATAATATTGTGAAAGGTTCTCGCAAGCAATAATGGAGAAAGAAGCAGAAAGAAAAGAAAAACAAGAGTGTAGAGTGAAGGAAACTATTGTTACAGATAGAAATAGATAATTTGAAAAATCTGTCTGTAATAATAAATTTACTGATAAATCTTGTACTAAATACTCTCGGACTGCTTTAATTGCTTTAAATTCTGTTTCTTGTAAATCAATGCATGCTAAATCTGATAAGTTTGTATGGCTACCAAAGAAAAAGGATCCATCTTTTAAACAGAAAAAGGTTCCATAGCAGCAACTTTCAAAATCGATTCAACATCGAACTTTACAAAACTGGATACCGAAAAGAACTGTTAAAATGTTGGTACCTAAAATAAAAGACATATCTGATGAGAAAAAGAATATTAAACCACATGATTTAATAAAGTCAAAAGTACCCAACTATAAGTGGGTACCTCACGTTTTATTTCGTCTTATAGGTAAATCATGTGTGGTACCTTAACTTCGGCTGCTCAAAGCACATGACCTAAAAGAGAGAAACACTCACTAACTTTGTTGATAAGTTCTGTTGGACGGTCCGATTCAGGATTGATCAATTCTGTCCGATCGAAGGATATGGGAGTCTTGTGTACTATAAGATAACAATTCAATGTTGACGGTCTTGGTCACAACTTGTTCAGCATTGGACAACTCTGCGACAAAGAATTAGAGGTCAACTTCAAAGCAAATCGGTGCAGCATAAGATCTGGAGAAGGAAAAGAAATCCTTGCAGGGAACAGGAAAACTAATCTATACTCAATACACCTAGCCTCAATCAATCTGAAGAAGGATGTGTGCTTATTGTCAAAAGCAACATCTAAAATTTCTTTGCTATGGCATTGTCATCTTTCTCATCTGAATTTTAATGAATTAACCAACCTTGCAAAAGGTGGTTTAGTTAAAAGGGCTACCAACTCTCATGTTTCAAAAAGAGCAGTTGTGCACAGCTTGTGATAGTGTACAACCCATTCAACCTCCAGTATCTTTTGAAACCCCCTTACCATCTGAAAACTCAGAAACTCCTATCATAGATAATATACCATCAACATCAGAAGATATCCCCGAATTCCCTATTTAGACTTAAACACGAATCAAGACCAAATTCAACCGTATCCACATACTTTTAAGTGGACAAGAAATCACCCAACTGAAAATATCATAGGTGATCCTTCTGCATCAGTCTAAACCAGAAGAGCAACCATAAACGAGTGTTTATTTTCAAACTTCATGAGCAAAATTGAGCCAAAGAATGTTAAAGAAGCTCTTCTGGATGCTGATTGGATCGTGGCATTGCAAGAAGAGTTGAATCAGTTTGAAAGGTTGAAGGTCTGGAGATTGGTGGAGCGACCAAAAGATAAATCAATCAATGGCACGAAGTGGATTTTCAAGAATAAGAAGGATGAACATGGTGTCATCATTCAAAACAAGACTCGCCTCGTCGCCAAAGGATACAATCAACAAGAAGGGATTGATTATAACGAAACTTTCGCTCCAGTTGCCAGAATAGAAGCAATTAGGATGTTTTTGGCGTTTGCTGCTCATAAAAGCTTTACAGTTTACCAAATAGATGTAAAAAACTGTGTTTTTAGACGGGGAACTAAGAGATGAAGTGTATAGATATCAGCCCGAAGGGTTTACTGATCCTTCGAAGCTTGATCATGTATATATTTTAGATAAATCCCTGATGGCCTTAAACAAGCACCTCGTGCTTGGAATGATGCACTTTCAACATACTTGTTGAAATGTGGATTTAACAAAGGTGCAGTGGATACTACCCTGTTTATAAAACGTCAGGGGCCAGATATTATAGTAGTTCATATGTATGTAGATGATATAATATTTGGGTCTACAAATCCAGAATTTTGTAAGAAATTCGCTTTCTTAGGTAAACAACTGACTGATGGAATTTTCATCATTCAGTCCATATATATTCAGGACATAATAAAGAAATTTAACATGGTCAATAGTACTCCTATGAAAACTCCCATGGCTCCGGATTCCAAATCCAAACTCGATGAGGACATTTCAGGGAAACCTGTAGATGTAACTCATTATCGAGGAATTATTGGGTCATTAATGTATTTAACAGCAAGTAGACCTGATATTATGTTTGCTACATTTGTTTGTGCTAGATATCAGGCTAATCCAAAAGAATCACATTTCGCTGCTGCCAAAAGAATCTTAAGATATCTGAAGGGAACACCAAACCGTTTGTGGTATCCCCGGGAATCATCATTCAATTTAACTGCCTTTTCTGATGCTGATCACGCATGTGATAAAATGGATAGAAATAGCACATCAGGAGCAGTTCACTTTTTAGGTGACAAACCCGTTTGCTGGTCATCCAAGAAACAACACTGTGTTTCACTGTCTACAGCCGAAGCTGAATATGTTGCTGTATCATTGTGTTGTTCTCAAGTGTTGTGGATGAAGAGCCAACTCAGAGACTACGTGTTTACACCACAGAAGATTCCAATATATTGTGATTCTCAGAGTGCAATCGCCATAGCATCTAATCCAGTGCAACACTCTAAAACCAAACATATCGACATCCGGTATCATTCTATTGAGGATGATGTAGAAAATGGTAATATAGAATTATATTTTGTTCCTACTGAATATCAAATAGCTGACTTGTTTACCAAAGCATTAGATGAAAAACAATTTAATTTTTTGGTATACAAGTTGGGTATGTTGAATCGTTAGATTTAAACATTCAGTAGTTACAAATTATAATTCTAAATCTACATTTTTTAATTTGATCTACATTTGATGTTAAAATCATGAGTTTTAAAAATTAAATTTTTCAGAGTTTAACAGATCTGGATTGTCATGTGTAGGGGGAGTAGAAAATTATTTTATCTGATTTTTAGAAAATCTGATAAATTTTATCTGATTTTTGTAGGGGGAGCAGACATTTATAATTTTATATACATCTGAGGGGGAACTCAATTGCAAACATCAAGGGGAAGCAATATGTTTTGTTTTTAAATTTTTAGATAAAAGTTTTTTTGGTGTGTTGATGATTTTTATTTTAATTTTTTTTTTCTATTGTTAATTTTTTTTTGTTCAATTTTTGTTGGAGTTAAATTTTTTTTTTTAATTTTAGTAGTTGTTTTTTTTATTAGTGTGAAATGGGCTTACAATAAAAAATAAACTTTATATATGTAAATAAGTGGGCCGTGTTGAATTGAAATTTGAATTTGAAAATTTCAACTATAAAGTTGAATTTCAAAATTCAAATTTACTTTTTCGAGATTCTCCCATCACTGTTCACCGTCTCTTTCTCTTCCTTCATTCATTATGAAGAAATCTAAAGAAATTAAAGAAATCAGACTTTTTCAACATTTCAGTTACAAATTGTAAGTTCATTTCATAGTTTTATGTCTTGTTTTCCAGTTTTTATGTTAAATGTTTAGATTCAGTATTTGAATAGTGCTATTTGTGTGTGCTCGTCTGAATATGTCTGTGTTCATGGATTTTAATAATTTGATGTTCAAAATCTGAAATTAAGAGTGTGTTTGCATGCGGATTATCATCTTGAACTTAAATGTGTGTTTACATTCTGTAGTTACAAATTATAATTCTAAATTTACATTTTTTAATTTGATCTACATTTGATGTTAAATTCATGAGTTTTAAAATTTAAATTTTTCAGAGTTTAACAGATCTGGATTGTCATGTTCAGGAGGAGTAGATAATTATTATATCTGATTTTCAGAAAATCTGATAAATTTTATCTGATTTTTGTAGGGGCAGCAGACATTTATAATGTTATATACATCTGAGGGGGAGCTCAATTGCAAACATCAAAGGGAAGCAATATGTTTTGTTTTTAAATTTTTAGATAAAATTTTTTTTGGTGTGTTGATGATTTTTATTTTAATTTTTTTTTCTATTGTTAATTTTTTTTTGTTCAATTTTTGTTGGAGTTAAAATATTTTTTAATTTTAGTGGTTATTTTTTTTAGTGTGAAATGGGCTTACAATAAAAAATAAACTTTATATATGTAAATAAGTGGGCCGTGTTGAATTGAAATTTGAATTTGAAAATTTCAACTATAAAGTTGAATTTCAAAATTCAAATTTATTTTATCGAAATTCTCCCATCACTGTTCACCGTCTCTTTCTCTTCCTTCCTTCATTATGAAGAAATCTAAAGAAATTAAAGAAATCAGACTTTTTCAACATTTCAGTTACAAATTGTAAGTTCATTTCATAGTTTTATGTCTTGTTTTCCAGTTTTTATGTTAAATGTTTAGATTCGGTATATGAATAGTGCTATTTGTTTGTGGTCGTCTGAATATGTCTGTGTTCATGGATTTTAATAATTTGGTGTTCAAAATCTGAAATTAAATGTGTGTTTGCATGCGGATTATCATCTTGAACTTGAATATCAAATTTCATGTTTCAATTTCAAACACACAAACAGAAAATTGAAATTTTTGGTTAAAACCTTTCGAGTTCATAAACACTGAAAATTGGATTCTTTTTGCAAAGAAATTGTTGTTTCTGAACAATGTTCAGTAAACAAAAGTTATTTGAAATCAATTTTCGAGTGGGACTCAAGTTTTTAAAGAATGAAAATGTCTCTGGATTCTAATTTTTGAAAATCAGTGTGTGGACTTGAAAATATTTTGAAAAACATTTTCTCGAATCAAGCAGTAATCGAGAATGCATATAGTTTCATGCGAGTTGAGTGAAACACCACTCGAGAACATGTTTATTTCATTCGAGTTGGTTGATTGTTGTTTCGAGAAAATATGTAATGTTATTCGAGTTGGTTGCGTGTCAGGATTTGAATATTTTTTTCAAAACAACTCGAAAACAAAAGTCATTCGAGTCCTTTCAAGTTTATATTCGAGTTGGACTCTTGCATCATTCGAGTCATTCAACATTCATTCGAGTTGAGTCAAGTCAAGGACAAGTTCACTAATCTAAATCGAGTTGGTCTTAGAATTAAATCGAGAAATTCTTATTTGATGATCGAGTTGAGTAGAGTTAAGGACTTAGAATTTTTTCAATACAAGTCTCGATAATTCCTTCATTCGAGAAAGGAATGCATTTCATTCGAGTTGAGTTGTAAGTCTTTCGAGAAATCATCAAAGTTAATCGAGTTGGTTTTTAAGTATCATTCGAGTTGGTACTTTGGTACATTCGAGAAACATTCTTCATCATTCGAGTTCTATTCTTATGTCTATCGAGTTGAGTCATTCAATATCCGAGGAGCTTTACATTTCAATCGAGTATTATACTCAAATTTTGTGAAAAAGTTTCTAAGTGTTCGGAATTTTAATTTTTAAGAAAATTTCACATTTTCAAGAAATTTTTTTAAAACTGTGTTGTTCTAACATTGGTCTCTGAAAGATTGACTTTGGAATCCTATCAATAATATTTTAATATTATTGTCTGGAATCCCGATGCTTTAAACAGAAAAACACATATTTTTTATAATTTCTAGCAGAATGTTTTATTTTTCTTTTTGCAGAATTTCATTTGATTATCTGTTAAGTGTAACATACTTATTAATTTTCACAGGTTTCAAATGGCTTCACAAGCTCAATCCAAACCCTCAAACTCCTCTGATTCCCATTCTTCATCAAACCACACCCTTGTATCTAAACCAGTAAAATCCGCATCAGTCACCCGACCTTCACCTTCTACCCTCATACCAGATAACCAACTAGGCAAACCAAAATACTAGTTACCATTCCGTGATAATAACCATCGCCTTGACACCAAAGTCATTAAAGTAAGCCATCCGATTATTGTAGACATTTAAAAGGTCATCCTTTAGGATATCTTCTACAATACAAACCCTCAATTCCTCAGGTTTATCTTCAACAATTCTGGCATACTGTGAAATTCATTCCAGCTGATGGTAACCATCATTTCAAGGTTACCATCGATCAGTTCAAAACCAAAATAGCCTTAGCCAGATTGAGACATAATCTATTTCTGCCTCGACGAATCGATACAGTGAATTTTCCAGAATTAGCTGACTTTGAAGACTTCGTGTCAGATGTGGAATTGGTTCATGATTTAATATGTCTGGGATATTCAAAGCCACTACCAAAGAGTTCAAAGTTCCATAGAAATGGGCTCAATGGTGAATGGTACACTCTTTTAGGCATAATCAACCGGTGCATGACGTCGAAGCACACGGGAATTGACAGGTGTAGCATACACTGACTCAGAATATTTCATGGCATCGCATTCAACAAGCATTATGACTACCCGCAGTGTATTTGGGAGGATCTAAAGGAAGTCGTGCTAGCATTGACGACAAACAGATCAAGGAAATTTGTCCCTCTTCAACATTTAATCCAAATTCTTATCAGATGCATTCTAAGGGGCAATGAAAATATTCCGAAACGATCCAGTTCTCAACGATGTCCGAATTATGTAATGATGAGCTTACACAAGGTACCGGATTCACCGAATGCTAATATTATGCCAATTCCAGAAGAGTTATTGAAATATGCTGATCAGGAGAGTGAGAATGTAAGGTTGTACCGAATAGATCTCTTATAGAGACCCAAGAACCGGGTTCTCTTAACCAAGGATTTATAGGAGAGGAGGAACTTCAGCATGGGGCTGAAGTTCAGGGAAGCCAACAAGTGAGTGAGGGAGCAGAAGTTTCAGTGAGGGGGTGGTGAAGGAGAAGCTGACAGCTCTGATTCAGAACGAACTTTGTCCAATATTAATGAGGGAGCTGCAGAAGGAGAGGACGATGATGATGATGATGATGAAGGACATGATCATAATGAGGGAGGTGCATGATTAGTTGATATAGTAGAAATTGCCAGGCAGAGTGTGAGGGATGTACCAAGCCCAGAAAGCCGGGATAGAACCACAATTGCTGTTAGCTCCCAATAGGGAGTTAGCATTGAAGAAGTCAGTATCCCACTGACGACTGCACACCCCACCGGCCACTCAGTCTCCTCTCAATAGGAGTCTCTTTCATTTGTTCAACGGGATGAAGCTCAAATGCTATCCGATAATCCTTTGGATTTGATGGATATTGAAACAAGTACACATCCGCCCGAGTGTACGACTTCTTTTGATGCACATAGTCTAGAACATATACACATTAGGACACTTGCGTCTACTTCATGTGTTGAAGTAAGTGCAGTTGAACTACGTGTGACTGCCGAATCAACCTCAGTAACGGAAGCATTTGTTGCTCCGTCACTTGAAGAGGTTGGAAGTCCACTCAGAGCTACATACTGCCATCTTTGAGCACTGGCCACGCAGAGGTTCTTTTTACAAGTTCAACTGTCGTGTCAATCGGAAGTCTATGTGACCCGGTAGTTCCTCCTTCCCCTTTTGTTACCGAAACATCTTTGACTCAAGCTTTGAATGCTGTAGTTACCGGAGTGAATAGTCATTTGACAGCCTAATTATCAGAAGTCATGTCTTAGATTACAAATATCCACAAGTTCTTAAAAAGGGCAAATCTGTAGCAGAGGAAAAACTGTGAAGCAACCAGATCCAAATCAGGCTATACAAGAGCTAAGGGATTTTGTAGTTGAACAGTTTGATGAGAAAGTACAAAATGTATAGCCAGATCCAAATCAGGCTATACACGTTCAAACAAATTACCTAAAAACTGTGAAGCAACCAGATCCAAATCAGGCTATACAAGAGCTAAGGGTTAGAAAGTACAGTAATAACAACTTTAGGTAATTTGTCTGAACGTGTCTCAGCGGTGGAACAAACGTGTAAGGCTCAAGCTTCAGTGCCAAAACGAAAACATGACGAGCATGATGATGACTCCGATGATGCTCCTCATGAGGGGGAGAAGAGGAGGAAGCTTGATGAGCCAACAACTTGTTTATTGATGATCACGTATCTAGAGAAAGAGGCTGAAGCTCAAGAGAAAGGAGAAGTCGAAAGCTCAAAGGAACCTGCTGATGTTCAAAGTGAGCTGGGATTGATTCTTCATGAAGATGTTCCAGTTTCTTTATGCATTCAGTCAGAAATTTACAATTTTGAGGAGTATAATGATTCTGATGATGATATTCAAGAGGTTCAAGAGAAGATGTTGTTGATTCAAGGAAAAGAGAGTGAAGTAGAGAAAGAAGTTGACATTGAATTATCAGATGATGATGACATGTTTGTCTTAAAAGATATATCAGTTCAAGCTGAAAGAATTGAAGAAGAGGAAGAATTGGTTCAAGAAATTTTGAAAGATGCTATACCAACACCGACGGTTGAAAAGGCTGAGGTTACAGTTCTAGTTAAAGAAGAGATTGAAGAATTTCTGGTTGAGAATGTTATTCCACAAGAGGTTGTTGAGTTGAATAGAGTTGAAGTGATGGAAAGATTTTTTAATGAATATATTCTGGCTGACGAATTACAAAAGCAACACAGATTAAGATTTGAAGCTCAGCAAGTGGTTCAAAGGGAAATTAGAGATATGCTTACTTTGCTCAACAAAGATGAAATCAGTAAAAAGAAAGTTAAAGCATTAGACTTATCTACGAAACAATCAGCTGAGTATATTAAGAAAAGGAATAAACTGCCATATCTTGAAGATTACTTGGAGAAAAGAATATTCTGAAAGAAGTAAGCTCCTTGTACGTTTCTGAAACTGTTCAGAGTCTGGAGCCGAATATGCCGAACCTTGTGAATTATGCAAGTTTCTTGCGGAATAAAACTCAACCTGTGGATAAAGTAAAAAGTGAATTTAGGATAGTTGATTTAATTAAGATTGAAAAAGATCGTTTTGTTCAGATCTTCTATCCTACTTTTACTGTTTCAAGAGCTGATGGAAATACCTATTCATTCATCGAAGCTGACATGTTCAATATGCATATGGTTGATATGGAAGACTTATTTGATGAGCTATGCCGTAATAAGAGGAATGAATACTGTATATTTGCACTCAAGACAATTTTTCACTTCATGCATACCAAACTGGTATTAATGTCTGTGCAAGATCTACAGATTGGAGTTGAGAGAGGGATGAGGAAAATAACTATTACAACTCCAAATCTAGTAATCAAGTTTGCAGGAGATCTGAAGGAATATCAAGTCATTATGGTTAAGCATCCTGTAGTTATGTATAAAGACAAAGATAGAAAGCTAAGTGCGATGCGGAGCGTTGAACTAAATAAATTCTGTAATGGGATTCTTCAGAAGGTGATGAATGGGTTGAAAGGAAAATTAGCATCTGATAAAAAGAGGAAGACAAAGAAGGGAGCTTTGACTGCTAATGACAGAAAACTGATGGTTGAGTTCATTTCCAAAATCAACTGGAGACTGTCTGACAGAAAGAGTATAAGAATGTTTGAGATGAAGTTGGGTCTTGCAAATTGAACACTTTGTTTATTTCATCAAAGGGGGAGAATGTTGGAACTTATTTTGGTTGATGAAATAATAAAGTGTAGGGTATAAAATGTAAATAGAACAAAGTTGTAATTAGAATACAAATACTATTTTAACGTTGTAAAAGTTTAGATCTGACATTTTTAATTACATTTTGCACGGAATCATTGGAAGCATTTTAGGGCTACAGGACACTGTTCTTCAATTCCGTATCTGTAATCATTTGGTCATAATCAAATCCTTTGGTTAGTGTTTCTAATCTTGTTCTTAATCGCTTACAATTGATTGTTGATTGATATATTAGGAATTACAAGCTGATTTTCAACAAGTTATCATTCATAGATACACTTTTCACAGCTTCAGTCAGTAAATCACTCATCAGTCCATAAAAGATCTTGGAAGATTCAGTATCATCAATTCAAAATAACGAATGATCATAATCAGTTTTTGAATCTTACGAAGTCTGAGTTGATTGTAAAACTTATTGAATCTGAACAGATTCGTAAGAACAATTATGATATTCTTGTTCAATTAAACATAGATAAAGCTTTTGCTTTACTTGATGTCAACAAATTGAAAGAACAAGTAACAATTTTGAGGAAAACCATAAAGTTTTGAATTCTGAGATTCATGTGCTTAAATTGAAAATATCTGAATTATCAAAAGAACTTGACGATTCTGAACAAGAAAACTTTCAGAATGCTACTCAGTTGAAATATCTTTTTCCTGAACGATCTGATCTTTACAAGAAAGTTAAAGATCTTGAAGCAACACTCTCTAAGACAAACCATTATGATCAAAATTATGAATCAAACAAATCTGAAGAATTTTTTAGTCTTGAAAAAGAGTTTTTCTTAACTAAAGATTTACTTGAGAAGGAAAGACATGAGTTCTTACTTCAAGAACAAGATTTCAGAAGAAAATCTAAATTGTTTGAAGATGAGAGAAAGATGTTGTTATTTACCAATCATTTGATAATGAAAGAATTTCATATATGGTCATTGATAAGTCTATAATTTTCATGGTTTCTGAGTCATATTTTGATCATTTTAAGAACATATACTTCGTAAAATCCATATTCATTACTCCAAGTTTGTATTTCAGGGGCAAGATGATAAAAAGAAGCAATCCGAGAGAATTCAGAGCAAACCGGGCTGAGGGGGGGTGCAGGCCTACGCCACCCTGCGCTCAACTTAGCGCCCAAACTGTCCATATACATTCCAGCACACGCCAGCTAAACCCTAGCTGCATCCGAGCGCAGGGGGGTGGCGCAGGCCTGCGTCTGGCCTGCGCTGCTGCGGCGCCAAAACGCGTTTTTCAACCCTGGAAACCCTAATCTCGATTCCCTATAAATAGGAGTGAAGGGGCAGCTTTGGAGATGAGTCCCGACATGTGTGCAAGTGTTCCGAAGCTATGCCGCAGTGGATCTACGATACGAGAACGAAGACAGTGGTTCGCAAGCTACCCAATGGCTCAGATCTGTGATTGTGATGAGCATATGATGAGCGGCTAATCCCGTTAGCCATTTGCGGAGGATTTACGACTAAGTTTACTTTTTTTCTTTATTTTCTTATGTTTTTATGTATTCATATTGAGCTAGATCTATTATGTGTATGCAAATGATAAACATTTGGGTATGATTATGATTATGTGTTGCGATTGGTAAAAGCAAGATAGTTTATAGTGGTGTTATTATTCATGCCGAGTCCATTAGTTTAGTGATTAAGACGAGTATTAATGTTACATACGCTATGCCGAGAGTTATTGGTTAAAATACATTTGATTAATTTAGTCACGCAATTAATTATGTATATGTGATCGTTGCATTAAATTATAGTGAGTAATACTTATGTCGTGGTGATTCCGTGAATGGTTATTCGTCTCTTGATTGTTTATCTTCTTCGTTAGTCACTTAGTTCTTAATTTTAGTTACAAGCAATAGCAAATCATTACTCTAAACAACTCATTCAAATCCACAATTTCACAATTTAAATGCTTTCAATAAACTTAACTTATAAGGCTTATAACCTAATCCTAATTACGACCACACTCCCTGTGGATTCGACACTTACTTCTCTAGCTATTTAGTGGATTTAAGGATTAAATTGGCGGGTCACAACGACGGCCCGCCAGTCATTATCAAAGGATTAGAAGATCAAATACTTCATGTATCTAAACAATTAAATGTTTCTCATTCTTCAAATGAATCAGAAGTTAATAATTCTAATAATTGTTTGAAAGATAAAGTTGATCATTCTGATTTATTTTCAGAAAATGATAAGAATCTAACTGAAACTCCTAATCTAGAGTCACCTTTATATCTTAAACTTCAGTATCTTTTAAAGATACACAAAGGCGAAGATAAAATAATTGAAAATCTTCCGGTCAAGGTTTACACTGCTGAATCTTCGAAATCAAAAGATTCAAAAGTTTCTGAAAATACTGATTATTCATATCAGAAGACATCTTCACAGAAAAACACCAAATATTATCAGAAACATGCTAGAACCGGACAGTTTTTCAGAAAAAAGAGTTTGCACAATTCTGCTCGTTCAAGTTCAAGTTTCTTTCGTTATTCAGATAAATTTTATCATACTAAAAGGAATTTGCTTTCTGAGTTTGAGAGAGAAGATAAGAAATATAATCTGCATTGGGTACCTAAACCTGTACTGAAATGGTTACCAAAACCCGTTTTGAAATGGGTACCCAAGAGTGCTAACAAGTCTGGATCCAAATCGGTTTGGTTACCAAAGACATCTTGATTTTGTTTTTGCAGAACAACATGCTTCTACTCACATCAGTGTCGAACCCGAACATTATTGGTATTGGTTTTTAGTCAATTCAGACTAGAACCCGGTCTTCATTTAAAATGTCTTTTGTACTTCTCAGTACAGGACCAGAGCTAAATGGTTTTCAGTTACTTCAATGCTGAGGGCTGAGAGTTGAGAAAGGATTTGAAGAAAAGAAAATCCTACCTACATTGTGTCTGCTAGGTAAACCACATAATCTATCAAGCCCTAGGAGACTTGATATTGAAAAAGACGTCATGGACCCAGTGAAGCATTCACTTAACCCCACTAACCTCTCAGTTATCTCTCAAAAGATTTCTGTTTCAATGATCACGGAGATATATCACATTTCTATCGATATATCATTTGGATATTATTGATATTGAAACAAGGAAGACGTTTTGCTTCGGTCTCCGACTTCCTTTGATGCACTTTGTGTCTAGAGCTAATTATATACACTTTTAGGACACATCGAGTCTAGCAGTTTGCGTGACTATAAACTGCTAGTCCAAAGTGACTAAGCCGGAACAAATAAGAGTGATTCTTTTTTGATATTCGAGGGATGCCAAGTGAGGAACCCTATGAACATCTAGCTGAGTTCACAACTATTTGTAAAGCAAACCATGTTCGAGGTATAACCACCGACGGTTTAAAACTTCAAATATTTCCTTTTTCGTTAAAAGAGAAAGAAAAGAATTGGTTCGTATCCTTACCAACCAATAGCATTACAACATGGGATCAAATGAAACGAGAAGTCCTTAATGAATATTACCCCATTAGTAAAACAACCGAGAAAAGAAAGGAAATTACCAGAATAAAACAAAAACCGGGCGAACACTTCTACGAAGCGTTCGATCGTATGAACGAATTATTGAGAGCTTGTCCACACCACGAGGTACCCAAATGGATGGTTATCAAAATATTCTTTGATGGTGTGAGTCAAGAGAGTCATAATATGATTATATTGCCACAGGAGGCACATTTTTAGGTAAAGAAGACGATGAAGCTTGGGAGTTGCTTAACCCACTCGGAAAAGGTCTTAAAATGCAAGCTGGTTCTGAAAATAGTATAGGAGTTCAAGTTATAGGCATAGATAATACCTAGAAACGTGAGGTTAAAAGCGAGATTTCAGAATTAGGAAAGAAACTGGATCAATAAATGAAGGGTTTTTCAAACCCTAGTGTATCAATTAATTGTGTTACATGTGGAGATCCATCGCATTATTCTGAAGCATGTCCTCAAATGCAATCCACTGAGGAATTTGCTAATGAAGTTCATGGATCTAGAGCTCATCGAGAGAGGGATAATCCATTTTCGGAAACATATCTGGGATGGAGAAACCATCCCAACTTTCGACGGAAAAAATGATCAACCTACCGATCATCAATCCAAACCAAGATATGAACCACCAAAGCGAGAATATCAATATGGTTCAACTTCAGCAGCTAAGGATGAGCGATATTATAAATCAAATCATCGTGATCAATCACAATTCCAAGTAGAATCAAATATTACTTCTGCGCAATTCGCAGAATTTGCTGAATTTATGAAACAGCAATCAGCTATCAGTAGTAAGACCATGGAGATGTTAACTCGCTAGATGGTTCAGATAGTTGAGTCGCTTACTAGGCGTGAGGGAGGGAAGCTTCCTAGCAATACTGTCCCCAATCCTTCACACGCCCATCATCATAAAAAAGATAAGAAACATGAGATTAACGAAGTTTATGAAATAGTTAACATAACCACATTAAGGAGTGGAAGAGAGAAGACAATAAAATAGAGATGCCTGAAGAGAAAGAGGCAGGCGAAGATACCGACACTGAAGTCGTGTATGAGGAGAAAGAGGATCCACAGAAGAAAGGGGTTCCTAAGAAGATTTCTCTTATAGAACCAATTAAAGCAAATATTCCAACGCCCAAAGTTGGGGAGGCTGATAAGAGTCTGGATAATTCAATTCCTCCTCCTTATCCTGCTGCTTTAGAAAATCCAAAATCTTCTCCATACGACAAAAGAGGCCCACAACCAAAGGATCTTTGGGACTTATTCAATCAAGTTAAGATCATATTCCTCTGCTAAAGACCATTCAACAGGTTCCATCTTATGCCAATTTTTTAAAAGATGTCTGTACTCAGAAAAGAAAGTATAAGGTCTCGCTCCCAAAGCAGATCAATCTAACTGAACAGCTGATTGCAATAGTTTCTAGTTCTCTACTTCCTAAGATGAAAGATCCTGGATCACCATTGATTCCAGTGACAATAGGCAATGTGCAGATTAAGAAAGCATTGCTTGATCTTGGAGCTAGTGTTAATAATTTACCTGGAAACTTGTTTGATAAACAAGATCTCGGTCAGTCACAGACAACTGATATTATCTTACAACTGGCAGATCGGTCAACCAAGTGCCCAAGAGGTATTTTATCAGATGTCATATTAAAAGTTGAAGATTTTTACTATCCAGTTGACTTCCTAGTATTGGACACCGAAAGTTCAATGGGAGATAATCACCCGGCCATTATCCTAGGCATACCTTTCTTAGTCACGATTAATGCACAAATTAATTGTAGGACAGGAGCAGTGGATATTGCCTTCGGAAATAGGAAATTAAGACTGAATGTATTTAATGCTTCAAGTGTCTCTGCTATTGATTCAGAATGTTATCTTATAGACATGGTGCATGAACTTGTGCAGCAGCATAGTTCGTTAGTCAACACCAAAGACGCTACTGAGTTATTCTTTGCTGAGAATGAATTAGCCAAATTAAATCATACTTAGTGTGATGAGTTAGAAGTAGTCATGGAATCCACACTAGAGTCAAAACAACCACCATGGACCCATAGGACTTAAAAATTACATACTGATTTACCCAAGTCAGCCAACCCTTCAATAGAGCAACCACCTGTTCTAGAATTGAAGGAGCTGCCATCGCATCTGAAATGATTTTCTAGGTCAGAATGACACGTTGCCTGTCATAATTTCATCAGATCTGACTTAAGAGCAAGAGAAAGCTCTATTGCAAGTGTTAGTCAAATATAAAGAAGTAGTAGCGTGGATGATAGCTGATTTAAAAGGAGTCAGTCCCACTTTGTGTATGCACCGAATCATTACTGATCCAGAAGCTAAACCAGCTCGGGATGCATGATCAGTGATATAAATCACTTCTATTTTTATGTGTTTTTGTTGTGTCTTAATGTGTAAATGTGAGATAATTGGTACTGCTAATGTAAGTTTTGTGATTTCAGTTGCTTGGCAAGAAAGTAAGAAAAATGGTAGCTGGAGTGTGGATTTCATGCACAGCGTCCAAGCAGGCGTGCCAGACGCCGGAGCACAGTCCAAAGCAGTACATTACAGCGTCTGAGCGTCTCAGAGAGGGGATGTGGCGTCCTACCCAGCGTCCCAGACGCTGGCGGCGATGCTGGTACGACAGTTGCTGAGAAGACTGCGTTTTTGAGGAAGGAAGTTACCAAAATTGAGGGGTTCGACTGGTGTTCCTTCTACACACACAAATGGGAGTTCTAGGAGGCGAACCAGAGGAGAAAAGAAACGAGAATCAAGCAAGGATCAAGCATTGGCATCCAATCTATTGTATTTTCGCATTATTGGTAGTTTGAATGCTTTCCTTTTAGTTTATCATTGTTATTATGCTAGTTCAAGCTATGCTTGGCTAAATACTTTGTGGTGTTTGTTCTTTAGTTTGCATACTATGGTGTGAATGAATGTTTAATTAATTTCAGTTTCCATTTGTGCTTAAAGGGGTTGTGGATCTTATTTATGAATGAATGAATTGTTGTAATCAATGAGTATTGTATATAACAGGGTATAGTGACATCATTAGTTGTGCCGGCTCTTTAAAATAGGGAAGACAATTAATAGAGTTGCATCCTTTGTCTTAAGAGTATTCGTTGTGAAAGCCAATTCGTTTATATGGAAACTGCCAAAGGGATTATATTTGCATGAATGAATGTGAATGGAGCAATGAGTGTAACTGGAACGGTTGATATCCATGTCATTGGTTGTGCCCACTCTCTATAGGGGAGGAAGATAATCAATAGAGTGGTATACGTTGTCTTTGGGACATAAATTGTCAATTCGTATTAATTCATGTAAATGGTATCCGTAACATTCTGAATTGCCATAGTATGTATAACAAGAGATCAAACACCCTCTCTCCTCCAGTGAAACTTCTTTAATCTAATTCTTGTGTGATACATTGCAACAATAGTAATTTACGGTAGAAAATTAGCTCAAAACAAATGATTTCAATTCTAATCCAAACAGTCTTCGAAACTAGTTTAGCGACCTAACATTCCCTGTGGATTCGATCCCACTTACCCTATCTATATAGTGTTTCTGGGTTATTTTTGATACTCATACGACTGGGTCCATCAAAATGGCGCCGTTGTCGGGGATTGCAGCGCTTGTTAAAATAGTTTTGGAGTAATTGTTTCTGTAAATATATATATTTTTTTAGTAGCTAGTTAATTCTGTTTTATTTTAGTTTAATTTTCAGTATTTTCATTCTCTTAAACATTCTGAACATCAAAATTCAGAATCTTCACGTGCGTGTGTATCTCAGGTATATGGATACTTGTTATTCAGGGAGAACTTCTCCATTGCAACACGAGACAGAGATTGAAAGGACTGCTCGTTCATTGAGGAAGTTACATAGAGGTTATTGACCTAGTGGTGAGACTAGTGGTAATCCAGATACACTGCAGGCATCTGATTCAGAAGAGCAATCCATACATTCAGAGGAACTTGAAAGTGATACTGAACCCAACGTAAACATGGGAGATGACAGGAGGACTGTGGAGTCCCATTACAGACCCGGGGAAGTTCCTGATATGTCACCGATTCAGTATCCTGAAGTTGAGAATGATCAAGAGATAAACACTCATTTGTTCACCATCATTCCTCAATTTCATGGAACAAAGAGTGAAGAGCCATACGATCACCTAGCCGAATTCTCAACTATTCGCAAGGCTAATTGAGTGCAAAGACTACCCGTGGACACTCTGAAGTTAAGATTGTTCCCATTTTCTCTTAAGGACAAAACCAAGCACTGGTTCACTTCCTTGCCGGCTAACAGTATTCGTAATTAGGTGGAAATGAAGAGAGCTTTCCTCAACGAGTTTTACTCAATTAGTAAAACCACTGAAAAGAGGAATAGCATCACTAGTTTTAAACAGAAGCTGGGGTAGCAAATTTGTTGGTACATCCTGTGTGACGATAGCAGTCTAAGTGATCCTACATTGTGGTTTTAGCAAGTGTTTGTTATATATGTTTATGTATGGTTAATATTTATTATTGTTTGTGTGTTTGAACTTGATGCAACGTATTACAAGTATTAGATATGAGAATGTATTACAAGTATTACAAGAAGTTCAAACATAAAGATCAAAGATAAAAATCAATCATAAGGTAAAAACATAAGTTTCAATACTTAGTTAATTATTTGAGAAGGTAAATTCGAATTATCTAATGACTAGGATTCGAATCTAGTTAGATTCGAATGAGTTCTTGGACAGATTCGAATGTGACCATTTAGGCAGATTCGAGAATGTCAGATGGGGCAAACTCGAATGGGCTTTGGGCCAGATTCGAGTTTAGCCCATGACAGACTCGAATTAGCCTCTATAATTAGGGGTAGACTCGAATAATTATCAGAATTTTTGTAGAATTCGAGAGTGATTAAGCAAAAGGCGATTTCGAGTTTATCATCAGTGTTAGTGCCGTTTCGGAGAGAATCAGTTCGTAGGATCATTCGTGTGTCGTTCGTCCAGCTTATGATAGTCTCCGTGTTTCTGATAGAGAGTTGTTTCCGTCTACCCGTTAACGAGGATTCCGCACTCGTTGACGGTTCCGCGTCTAGATAGATCTCGTAGTGGTAGACCTTACAAGTGGTATCAGAGCCTACAGAGTGTTCTTTGTGTTCTTCGTGTTCATCTAGATACATTCTAGGTTTCTTGACGCTATTGGACGGTTTTTCTCTCAAAATTGGGTTTTTCGTGTTCTTCGAGCCTAGCAAATAGTCATCCGGGAAATACTTTGTGTTTTTCACGTTTTTGATCGAAATCAATATTTTTCATTGTAAAAATATTGATTTAATCTGTAAAACGTTAAAAAAATCAAAGTATTAGCCGTTTTTCGAGTTTGCGGCGCTCGAATCTATTAGGGGTAATTAGGGTTACACTTAGTCTCGAGTCTAACCAAATACGCTCCTTTCGAGTTTGATACAGAGTGGTTTCGAATCTAATTCGAGTTTGTGCTACTTTCGAATAGGGTCTCGAGTCTACTTACATTCGAGTTTGCTTCGAGTTTAGTTTAGTTTCGAATAGGGTTTCGAATTTACTGTGTCTTCGAGTTTGTCTTGACCTTCGAATCTGAGGAATTTCGAATCTGTCATTACTTTCGACTTTAATTGAATTACCAAAAGTTAATCGAATTTAATCCCAAATAAATTGAACTTTAATTATTTTCGAATCTACCTAGATTCGAAAGAATTAATTCAAATTAGTTTCGAATTAAATTAATTAAGTTCAATAAAAATACTTTCGAAAACATGTCAAATCTTCAAAAATTCCTGGAAATGGACCACGAGGTCGGGAAGGCAAAGACTCCGCCTAAGCTGATGAAACTCGAAGATTATTATTCGTGGAAGGATCGGTTTACCGACTTCGTGCGTTTTAATGATATGCGCATGTGGGTATGTATCGACGAAGGATACATTCCACCAATTTCTGAAGTTAAAGGCCGTCAGAGAGTCTTATCATACCAAATGATGAAGGAGGATGATAAGAAACTATATGAAGCCGAGAACAAAGCGTTTTTGATAATTCGAATGGCGTTGCCTCAGGATATACTGCACACATTTCGGACTCAAAAGACTTCTAAAGAACTTTGGGAGTCACTGGAGAAAAGGTGTGAGGGTAATCCAAGAGTACGAAGGAAGCGCACGGAATTATTGAAACAACAGTTTGCGATTTTCAAGGCGTTAAAGGATGAACAGCTGGATGATACAATCACCCGGTTCTATCATCTGTTGACGGAGCTTGAGAGTCACGTGATTCAGTATACTGACACCGACAAGAACAACAAGCTTATTGATGCCTTACCAGCCAAATGGGCTATGTATGTGGCAATGATAAAGCTTAATGAGGATAAGTATTATACCCAATCTCTGGAGGATATTGTGGGAACGTTGAGAGCTTATCATTTTGAGCTACTGAAGGCCGAAACTGATTACGAACAAGTCCAGAATCCAGCGATGTATTTTGGAAAGTCAACAAAATGTTCATCGACCGCCGATCTGAAGACTGCTACAACGTTTTTCATCGGAGAAACGTCGTCATCAGTAGAGTCTGATGACACACTGAACAGAGCGTTCTTAGGGTTGGGAAGATCAGAAGAACAGCAACCTCAAGCAGCACAGGCGACGACATCTCAGAGCTATTCTAAGATGCTCATGAGCGGAAAGTCAGCGGAAGAACATTTGAATCTGCTTGCTTCATTTGTGGTCGCGTATGGGAACTGCGTTCAAGGGAAAATTAACGATCCTGCTCTCTGGGATGAAGACTATGACCAGGTCGACCCTAATGATCTTGAGGAAATGGATCTTAAATGGCAACTGGCCATGGTAACCCAACGGGTTAAAAGATTCATCAAAAGAACTGGGAGGAATCTGACGATGAACAACAAGGGATTGGATTTGATAAGTCCAAAGTAAAGTGCTACAACTGTCAAGGTCTGGGACACTTCGCCAGAGAATGTCAGAGACCGAAGGTAGATACGTACCAAGGGCAGAGTCAGCATCAGGGACAGTTTCAGATGCAGTCTCAACAACGATACCTTCCGAGTTCATCTGCCGGTCAAGCCAATCTAGCTGGTCTTCTATCAAATATCACATCAGACAGGAAGAACTCTCGCAGTTTAGGAAACTAGAAGTGTGGGAGTTAGTTCCATTACCTCGAGGGGAAGTTGCTATAGGAACCAAATGGGTTTTTTAAGTGCAAAAGAGACGATCGGGGTATAGTCACTCGCAACAAGGCTAGGCTAGTTGTAAAGGGTTTCAACCAAGAGGAGGGAATCGATTACAATGAGGTGTTTGCACCAGTAGCAAGGCTAGAAGCCATTAGGTTGTTTCTAGCTTTTGCCTCCTTCAAGGGCTTTAAGGTATATCAATTAGATGTAAAGAGTGCTTTCCTATATGGGAAAGTGAAGGAGTTGGTGTATGTAGAACAGCCGCCCGGATTCACAGATCCAAAATATCCTGACAGAGTATATCGCTTAGATAAGGCTCGATATGGATTGCATCAAGCACCAAGGATGTGGTATGAGACTGTATCACACCATTTATTAGAAAATGGATTTGAAAGGGGTAGGATAGATAGTACTCTGTTTGTTAAGAGGAAGGGAGAACATATTATCTTGGTACAAGTGTACGTCGATGATATCATTTTTGGATCATCAGACGAACAGATGTGCAAAGATTTCGAGAAGGTGATGAAGTCGAAATTCGAGATGAGTGAAATGGGAGAGTTAACATTCTTTTTGGGGTTACAAGTTGACCAGAAGAAGGAAGGGATGTTAATCCATCAGCCGAAGTATGTCTATGACATATTGGATCGTTTCGGGATGGAAGGAACGAAACTAACTGCCCATTTCAGCACGCCGATTCAAGTGAATCACAATCTCGGACCGGGTACTGAAAGTGATACCGATGTGGATCCGACGTTATATCGGGCCATGATTGGATCACTTATGTATTTAACTGCTTCAAGACCTGACATCATGTTTGCTGTGTGTATTTGTGCTAGGTTTCAAGCTAATCCAAAGGAAATGCATATGAAAGCTGTGAAGCGGATTCTACGATACCTCAAGTCGAAACCGAAGCTGGGACTTTGGTATCACGCGGAGGGAGATCTAGAGTTGGAGGCGTTCACTGATTCTGACTACGGAGGATGCAGCTTGACGCGCAAATCAACAACTGGAGGTTGTCAGTTCCTAGGAGGGAGATTGGTATCCTGGCAATGCAAGAAACAAACGTCGGTAGCCGTGTCAACGTGCGAGGCCGACTATGTTGCTGCTCACAGATTCTGTGGATACAACAACAATTGCGGGATTATGGTTTGGCTTACACTCAAACTCCCATTAGGATAGACAATCAATCTACAATTGCTATAACTAACAATCCAGTTAAACACAGTAAAACAAAGCACATAGACATTAGGCATCATTTTATTCGTGATTGTGCTGAAAAGAACTTAATCAAATTGGTAAAAGTGGCAACGGAAGATAATAATGCTGATTTATTTACCAAAGCATTTGATAAGTCACGGTTTGAGTATTTAATTCAACTGAATGGAATGCGCAACCCAGAGTAATTTGACCTTAGTAGTAGTTTATTTCCTTTTATAGAAGTAGTATTTCTTTCTTTTTATAGTAAGTCTGCTAATTTAGGATAGTTTCTATTTTTAGTAAGTTAGTAGGTTATCGTATTTTATTGCTATTTCTTTATGAAAAACAAAAGAAAAAAGAGAGAAAATTATAAAAATACAAAAAAGGAGAATATCAGAAAAAGAGTTAAGTCTTAGATGCATAGGTTCAAAGTGACGAAAATTAGCACAGTCGTTACAAACTCTAAGTGTTTAGGCTTTCACACATAATGCAACTAAAATTCTAAGTGTTATACTTTAGTTTAGTTTGATGTGTTGGTAGGCATAATACATATTGGGAGTCTCAAGGCAAATAAAATATTCAAGAAAAAGTCAAACGTGTCACTAACTTAGATGTACGACCAATCGGTCTTAATTTTTATGTACAAGACATACAAACTTTGAGTCAAAATGAGGCATGCAAACTTTCTGGGGATGTATGGCAACATCAAATACATCTTAAAATGGAAAGAATAGAAAAATCATACAAAATTGAGAGTCGAAAACATGTAACTTTGTTGTACGTAAGTACAGACCTGTTGCCTCTGTTTAGATTCGGGTTAGTAAGATATGTCGCTTTGTTGTACGTCGGTACAGACCTGTCACCGCTGTCTTGTTAACTTTAAGAATAAACCTTAAGTCAAACTAAGACACTTTGTTGTATGAAAATACAGACCTGTGTCCGATGTTTGTCTTTTAAAGAAAGTTTGCAAATACCAACAAGTTAGAATCTTTGTCTGTATGCCTTGATCATAAAAGTATGTCTATGTCTGGGTCACGTATGATAATTTCATGATAAATAAAAATGCCAAGGGATATTCCGAAATGTAGAATGTTTAAAGGGGTAAATACCAACAATCGGCTAAATGGGTATTTCACGACAAACAATCAAAGGAATCAAAAATTCCTAAGTGTGAAAGTTTAAGTACTGAAAGTGAGTATCTGACATCGCTATCTGATTGAACCTTTCTTTGACTATACTCATAAAAAATGTTTTGTTTAGCGTTTAGCTTAGGTTGCATATTTTAATAAGTATAGCTTAGGTCTAAGTTAAATTTTTGGTTAAAATTTTAAATTTTATTTTACCTTAGTTTATTTTTATTTTCTTTTATTTTAGTTTATTTTAGTATATTTTAGTATATTTACCTTAGTTTATTTTTATTTTATTTTTTTTTCTTAGGAAAAAGGTCAAAAATTACTGAGGGTGCATTCATAGTTGGATAAAATAAACACTGCGTGAAAAATCTTGTGCTTAGGGTAAAAGATTTGGCACAGTTTATCTCGTTACACAATACCGTAGAAAAGGTTGAAAAAGTTGAAGTTATTTTAAAATTTTCGAAATTTTTCTAAGTGTTTGGTGTTATTCGAGTTTAGGACAGACTCGAAATTGGGTTGTTTCGAATCTGTCAGTAGATTCGACTTTGTCCATAGATTCGAAGGTTGGTATTATAAATAGGTAACAGTGACTGTCATTACTACTATCTGTTTTCGAATCTACCCTCTCGAATCTATCTGGCGACCTCGAATCTATTTCCTCGAATCTACCGATTTCCACTAAAACGACAATTTGTCGAGTTTCTTGCTTGGTGTTTCGATTCTACTGATACTTCTAGGTATAATCAACTTGGTTGTACAAGATTCATGTAGTTTTATACATCATATAAGCCAAAATCATCCATTTTTGAAGGTTTATGGGTCTAAGTCGTGTGTTTCAAAATTACAAATGTTGGACCAGTAAATAGTCAAATTAAATACATAAATCAGTGATTAGAACCTAGTTGGACTAATGTATGTGATTTTCTAAGTTCAAAATGGTTAAAATCATGGGTTTTGATGAAGAATTGACCGACGGCTGTTCGAATCTGTTCGTGGACTTTCTCGAGTTTGTCAGTAAACTCGAGAAGCCCATTACATTCGAATCTGTCATCAAATTCGAAATAGGGACTCTTCGAATCTGTACATTCGAATTTGTCATTTTATTTGAATTATTTGAATTATTTTGGATTTTTCAATTTAATTAAACTTGTGATGGATTTTGTACTTACACAAGTTCAAAATAAAACAAATTTGAATTTAAGCAAGTTTATTGATTCTAACAGTTTATCTATTGTGCAGATATGGCTGTTCGTGCATTCGTGCCAAAGCATAATATGGTCATTCCCTATGATCATCATATCCCTGAGGCGCAGGGATTTCGTCAAATGATGGATTTTCTTGTTGAATCTAGGATTGCTTTTGCTTTATCTCACAATATTCAGATTGTAATTCCCTATTTTCGCCAATTCTATGATCATCTTCAGGTGGACTGCTCTGTCACCCCGACAGTGCTAAGAACAAGGATCGCAGGGCAACCGTTAGTGTTTTCCGCCGATATGCTGCGTCAAGTGTTGCAGCTCGGATCTCAGGAAGAAGAGGCTGGGCCTATTGACTTTCCACTAAGTATTAGGCAAGCGGCTTTTCAAAGGATGGGTTACAGCCAGGATGTTACGAAGGCATCGTACATGAAGAGCGGGCTTATTGGACAATGGAGACTTTTGGCTCATGTCTTTATGGTTTGTTTTGCAGCAAAGAAAGCTGGTTTTGACTATATAGTCTCGAAGATCCAGTCTGGGATGATCGCGTTAGTGTATAATCGGCCATTCAGATTTTCGGAAATGTTTTTCTCCGAATTTGTTCATCAAATCACCGCTCCAGAGCATCAACAATTCCTGCTGTATCCACGATTCATAATGATGCTTGTCAGGCATTTCTTGCCGAATTTGCGTCAGCCGAATGATATCCAAAGCGTCGCAGTGATGGATAAAAGAATTTTTGCTGATTGCTCCTCACACAGAGGAAGGCTGGCGGTTCCGGTCGAGCGACCGTTGCTTGGAGCTATTTTGGATAGGAATTTTGAAGTCCCAGATACTGCCAACTGGGCAGGGGAAGTTGAAGTTCAACCTAGACAACCACCGCAACAACAACAACAACAACCACACCTACCGCGAGCACAGCCACAAAGGCAAAGACAAAGAGCTACTGCGAGTCAGACTCAGGCATCTAGGCCTTCTACAAGTCAGCAGCCAGAGGTACAAGAAGCAGGGCCTTCGAATGTCCCTAGTGAAGCTGATCAGTTGTGCCAGACTCTATATGAAATTTGGGAAGCAGGACCTCACGCTAATGAAGAAATATCTGCAGCATTAGTTGGAGAATTGCTTGAGCCTCCAAAGGGAGAAGAAGATGTGCTGAGAGATGTTGAAGAATATGTACCAGAGCAGACTGGTAGTGATGAGTCATCATCTGCCACTGAATCAGAAGAGATGGAAGAAATAGAAGTTGAAGCTCCAGAGTCAGTGTCTACAGAACCTCATGTTCAAATTGGAACTTATGGATCAAGGTTGGTAGTCAATGAAGAAGCTTCCAGGAGGAGAGTAACAAGAGAGTCTGATGAATCCGATTTTGAAGAAGAAGAGGTTGCACCATTAGTGACAAGGCAACGGGCCAAGCGTCACAGATTTATGCAAGGATCATCTTCCGCTTCAGCAGAACAATCTGAAAACCCTCAAACTCAAACTCCTCAATCTCAAGAACCTCAAACCACCATTCCACCACCACCACCTCAAGATGAACCGTATATCCCATCGCCAATCATTCCAACTCCGATACAGTCAATTCCATCAACCTCATCCTCATACGCCGACAATCAAAGATTTCTGCAGCTTAAAGCTCGTGTTGACTTCCAACATATCCAAATCTTAGGCCTAACAAAGGCAATCGGTGAGATTCAGACTCATAATGCAAATCTTGATAAGGAGAATGCCGATTTGAAAAGGATTGTGGAAAACGTTCAGGGAGAAAACGTAGAGTTAAAGACTTTTGTCTGCGATCAGGCAGCTGAGATAAGGTCGATGCGCTCCCTAATTGAGCAGTTAATGGAAAATTCACAGGCTCAGGGGGAGACGTCGTGCCGTGATCAAGAAGTACAGAGGCCGAGGGATGATGATGAAGAAGATAACCAAGGCAATGATCCCAGCTCTCAAAGACAGGATGAGCCAGTAGATTTTTCTGCTGCTCAGGCTGCTCAATCTCAGGGGGAGCCAAGTCAAGCAGGAGGTGAAGTAGGAGAAGCGAGTTCATCTAAGCCTACGGATTTTGAGATTAGTGAGATGATTGATGCTCTCATGGATCTTGATGACGATCCGATGGATTTGGGTTTTGATTTTGAAGATGAAATGGAAGAGCTGGAAGAGGGTGAGTTTCTGCCTGAAGATATTGTTGACTGGAGATCAGATGATGAGGAATGTGCTGTTGAGGACGATGAAGCTGATGAGATCGTCGTGCAGCAAAATCCTATCACTGATACATATGTGATAGAAGGAGATGATATTGTTAACATAGAAGTGGTGAATGCTGCGTTAAATGTTGAGCCATCAGTAGAGGAACCTGCCAGAGAACTAACGAATGGAGAAAAAAGAAAGTTGTGGTTCAGGGCTGAATAGAAGGAATTAGAGCTGAAAAAGAAGATAAGGGTGCCAGGGACTGGAAAGCTATCAGGAAGCATATTAAGCTGGTTCTTTGATCGAGAACTGCAGCTATTCATAATCAAGAGAAAAGACGGGCTCCAGTACCTGAGGCGAACTCTGAAAGCATTCAATTCACTGCCAAAGATTGAGATCAAGGCGTTAGCATGGAAAGAACTGATTAATATTGGCAATGATCCCTACGCAGATGTAATTGCAAGAATCATAAGGAAAGAGGGAAGATCAAGGAAGTTTGAACGCCTGAATCCAAGGATAGGAAGAAGAGTAGAGGATCCTTCTAGAATTGATCCTCTAACTGGGCGTCCTTGGATGAAGATTCAATACAAACCTGTAAGATGTCTAAGAAAGGTGCTGCTCAAACCTATGCCACAGAACGTCCTGAAGAATGTGAACTGGTGGTATGTTGAGAGTGAGACTGGAGAAGCGGTGATGGAAGATTTTGAAGAAAAGGTGATTCTTAGAATATATGATCCTCTTCATATGGTAAACCTTTCTCGAGATGATCTTCAAATTTTGCATACTCATAAGATCTCGAGTGACACTCATATGGATGGTGAGGCTAGGAAATATGAGAATGTAGTTAAGGTGTGTATTGAAAAAGGTTTGTATGCTGGAAGTAGCTTGAATAAATAATAAACAAAGTTCTTAATCAAATGTGTGAATTATTAGAAGCTATCGTCAAGGGGGAGTCTGTTGGTACATCCTGTGTGACGATAGCAGTCTAAGTGATCCTACATTGTGGTTTTAGCAAGTGTTTGTTATATATGTTTATATATGGTTGATATTTATTATTGTTTGTGTGTTTGAACTTGATGTAACGTATTACAAGTATTAGATATGAGAATGTATTACAAGTATTACAAGAAGTTCAAACATAAAGATCAAAGATAAAAATCAATCATAAGGTAAAAACATAAGTTTCAATACTTAGTTAATTATTTGAGAAGGTAAATTCGAATTATCTAATGACTAGGATTCGAATCTAGTTAGATTCGAATGAGTTCTTGGACAGATTCGAATGTGACCATTTAGGCAGATTCGAGAATGTCAGATGGGGCAAACTCGAATGGGCTTTGGGCCAGATTCGAGTTTAGCCCATGACAGACTCGAATTAGCCTCTATAATTAGGGGTAGACTCGAATAATTATCAGACTTTTTGCAGAATTCGAGAGTGATTAAGCAAAAGGCGATTTCGAGTTTATCATCAGTGTTAGTGCCGTTTCGGAGAGAATCAGTTCGTAGGATCGTTCGTGTGTCGTTCGTTCAGCTTCTGATAGTCTCCGTGTTTCTGATAGAGAGTTGTTTCCGTCTACCCGTTAACGAGGATTCCGCACTCGTTGACGGTTCCGCGTCTAGATAGATCTCGTAGTGGTAGACCTTACAAATTTCACGAGGCTTTTGAGAGATTGAATGAGATGTTGCGGGCATGTCCACATCATGAGGTACCCAAGTGGATGTTAGTGAAGAACTTCTTTGATGGTATTAGCCAGGAGAGCAGAAATATGATCACAGCAGCCTCGGGGTGGGGGGGGGGGCTACATTTTTGGCTAAGGATCATGATGAGGCATGGGAGTTATTAGCACAGTTGGCGAAAGGGTCTAAGGTACAAGCCGGGTCTGATACGTTAATTGGAGTTCAAGTGTTGGAAATTGATAATGCTTGGAAAAGATATGTCACTACAAATATGGAGGCTCTTAGCAAGAAGTTGGACGTCTTGATGAAAAAGGAGCAAACAGAACAGCGATTACCGGTGATGTGTGTCACGTGTGGGGAGTATACTCACACCTTAGAGTTTTGCTACAATGTTCAAGGGGAGCAACCGAGCGAGATTTCTGGATTTCGACCATGACAAGATAGGTTCGACCCTCATTCAGAAACCTACAATCCTGGGTGGAGGCGTCACCCTAACTTTCGTTGGAGAGATGATCAAAGAGTTTAGGAGTATGCAAAACCCAGATTTGATCAAGGGAATCAATATTCACAGGGTAGGAATTTCTATGGTGGTACATCATCGGGTACCAAGGAAGAGAAGAAACCTGCTGTTCATGAAGCCCCCAAGGATTCAAAGATGGATCAGCTGATGGATTATTTGAAGCAACAATCCTATGTGCAGACTAAGTCAATGGCCAGTCTAGAAAAGCAAATGGGGCAGATCGCAGATCAGCTTACGAAGAAAGATGAAGGCAGATTACCGAGCAATACTCAAGTCAATCCTTCTCATTCTAAAGGCAAAGAGAAGCAATCAGTACATGAGGTGGAAGAGTTGAATGAAGTTAGTGAGTTGCAGAAAGTTACCACCTTGCGAAGTGGTAAGAAGGTTGATAACAAAGTGGTGATGCCGGAAGTGGAAGATGTGGATAGTGATGTTGAGGAGACCATAGATGATGGGAAGAATGTTCCACATTCAAAATCCGAGAAGGAGGTGAAGTTGAAGAAGCAAGTTCAGTTCGAGGAAGTTGTGGTGCAAAAAGAACAGCAACCAAAGCGTGAACCAACACCTCCATACCCATCAGCTCTAGAGGACCCGAAGAGACCAATGTATGGGAAGAAAGGGCCGCAGATAGAGGATCTATGGGAGACATTTAATCAAGTGAGGATCAACATTCCACTGGTGAAGGCATTGCAGCAAATTCCGGCATATGCAAATTTTCTTAAAGATTTGTGCACTCAGAAGCACAAGTATCCCACAATTCTGCCGAAGCAAATCAACCTCACAGAGCAGGTAAGTGATGTAGTCTCAAGTTCATTGCCACCCAAGCTTAAGGATCCAGGTTCACTTCTTATCTGTGTTACTATCGGTGACATTAGGATTAAAAAAGCATTGTTAGATTTGGGAGCAAGTGTTAACATACTCCCTGGAAACTTATTTGATCAGCACGACTTAGGGAGCCTAACACCCACAAATGTGGTTTTACAACTAGCTGATCGATCCACTAAGATTCCAAGGGGTATGTTACCTGATGTAATTGTGAAAGTTGAAAATTCTATTACCCGGTAGACTTTCTTGTGTTAGATTCAAATCAGAGAAGTCGGGATAACCAGCCTGCAATCATTTTGGGTAGGCCATTTTTGGCTATTGTTAATGCCTAAATTAATTGTAGGACGGGTGCCTTGGACTAAGCCTTCGGGAATAGGAAATTAAAATTGAATGTTTTCAGTGCTGTCCCTAATGTTTCTTATGATTAAGAGTGCTATTTGGTTGATTACCTTGATGAGTTAGCAGGATCACAAGCACCATTGATGACCAGCAGGGATGAATTGGGTACGCATTGTCATGCCAAGAGAAAGAAAAGGCTGAATGGGGTTGGTTTTGATGAGTTTGGAGGAGATGTTTGGAGGACCGAAGCAGAATAAGCAACCTCCATGGTCATTAAAGTTTAAAAAGCTACCCGAGGATCTTCCAGAGTCAAATAAACCGTCTTTGGAGCAGGCTCCTACACTGGAACTTAAGGCCTTACCCACGCATCTTAAATATGTATTTTTGGGGCCACAAGAGAGTTTGCCAGTTAACATAGCATCAAATTTGACAAAAGAGGAAGAAGGGGCGTTAATTGAAGTTTTGGGAAAGCAAAAGGCAGCCATGGGTTGGACGATCTCTGTTCTTAAGGGGATAAGTCCTACAATTTGTATGCATCGAATCATCACAGAGGCTGACAATAAACCTTCAAGGGATGCACAACGAAGACTCAATCCAAATTTGAGAGAAGTGGTAAAGAAGGAGGTGTTGAAGTGGTTAGATGCGGATATCATTTACCCTAATTCTGATAGCCAATGGGTCAGCCCTACACAGACTGTGCCTAAGAAGTCTGGAGTGACAGTGATAAACACCAAAGATGGTCGGATTGCAACTAGACCAGTAATGGGTTGGAGGCTCTGCATAGATTATAGGAAGTTAAATGCAGCCACTTCGAAGGATCATTTCCCGTTGCCGTTCATAGATCAGATAGTTGAGAAGTTGGTGGGGCAGAAGTACTATTGCTTTTTGGATGAATATTCAGGGTACAATCAGATTCCTATTCATCCTGATGACCATGAGAAGAGCACGTTCACGTGTCCTTACGGGACATTTGCTTATAGACGAATGCCGTTTGGGTTGTGTAACGCTCCTGCTACTTTTCAGCGTTGCATGATAGCAATATTCTCAGATATGGTAGGAGGCTCGTTAGAGATTTTCATGGATGACTTCTCCATTTTTGACAAAACATTTGTGGGGTATTTACACCATTTGGAACAAGTCTTGAAGAGGTGCACTGAAACGAATTTGGTGATGAGCTGGGAAAAGAGCCACTATATGGTCAAGGAAGGAATTGTATTAGGCCATGTGGTTTTTGAGAAAGGAATGGAAGTGGATAAATCCAAAATCCGCTTATATCGTCTTTGCCACCACCAACCAGTGTTAAGGGGGTTAGGTCATTTTTGGGGCACGCTAGATTTTACAGGAGGTTTATCAAAGATTTCAGCACTATTCCCAAGCCACTGTGTAATCTGTTAGTGAAAGATGTTGAATTCGTGTTTGATGAGGCGTGTTTGAAGGCATTTGAGTTGTTAAAGGCCAAGCTCACTGATGCTCCTATTTTGCAGTCACCTGATTGGACTAAGCCATTCGAAATTATGTGTGATGCAAGTGACTTCGCGGTGGGAGAAGTGTTGGGACAGAGAGTAGACATGAAGCCGGTTGTGATTTACTATGCCAGCAAGACATTTTCTGAAGCTCAACTGAATTACACTACAACAGAGAAGGAGTTATTGGCGGTAGTGTATGCCTTGGACAAGTTTCGTGCCTATGTTTGGGGGGCTAAAGTGAAAATCTACTCAGACCATAGTGCATTGAAGTACCTTTTGAATAAAAAGGATGCCAAACCAAGACTGATAAGGTGGATCCTATTGCTGCAAGAGTTTGATCTGGAGATACGAGATAAAAATGGGTCAGAGAATGTGGTGGCTGATCATTTGTCAAGGCTGCCTACATTGGTTCCAAATTCCGTTGAAATGATCAAGGAATTTTTTCCTGATGAACAGCTTTTGTTTGTGTCTAAATTACCTTGGTTTGCTAACTTAGTTAATTATTTTGTGACAGGTAAGACACCAAGTCATTGGACATCACAGCATAGGAAACGTTTTAATGCCCAAGCCAAGTATTATATCTGGGACGACCCTGATCTATTCAAGATTGGTGTTGATCAGCTCATTAGAAGATGTGTTCCGGAGATGGACCAACTTGATATCCTTACTCATTGTCATAGTTTAGCATGTGGGGGGCATTTTAGTGCTAAGAAAATAGCCCATAAAGTGTTAGACTGTGGTTTCTGTTGGACATCATTGTTTAAAGATGCATATGATTATGTCAAGTCTTGTCTTAGATGCCAATAGGTTGGGGGAATACATAGGAGAGATCAAATGCCCATGGTTCCCATATTAGAAGTAGATATTTTTGATGTTTGGGGAATAGATTTTATAGGTCCGTTTCCTGTTTCTTTTGGTTTTGAATATATCTTGGTAGCCGTAGACTATGTATCTAAGTGGGTTGAGGTTGAGGCAAAAAGGTATAATGACAACAAAGTGGTGTGTACATTTGTGAAAAAGAACATTTTCTCACGCCATGGGATTCCCAGAGCTATTATTAGTGATGGGGGAACTCACTTTAAAAATTTTCAGTTCCACACTTTGTTGAAACATTATGGGGTAACCCATCATGTTGCCACTCCCTATCACCCACAGACAAGTGTTCAAGTTGAGGTGTCTAATAGGAAAGTCAAAAGGATTCTAGAAAAGACTGTTAAGCCTAGTCGCAAGGATTGGTCTTTGAGATTAGATGATGCATTGTGGGCTTACAGGAGTGCTTATAAGGCTCCCATTGGAATGTCACCTTATAGATTGGTTTATGGGAAGCCTTGTCATTTACGTGTAGAATTAGAGCATTGGGCCACTTGGGCAATTCAAATTGCTAACTTTGATATTGCTGATGCAGGTAAAATGAGGAAGTTTCAGCTAGCAGAACTGGAAGAAATCATATTGGAGGCATATGAAAGTGCAAGGATCTACAAGGAAAAGACTAAGCATTTCCATGATAAATGCTTAAGGAGGAAGACTTTCGCAATTGGTAATAAGGTTTGGCTCTATAACTCACGGATTAAATTGTTTCCAGGTAAGCTGAGGAGTAAATGGACGGGACCTTATGAGGTAATTCATGTTTATGAGAATGGAGCTGTGGAAGTTAAGGACCTTAAGCATGGACATTCCTTTACTGTCCATGGCCATAGGCTTAAGATGTATGTTGAAGATCCTATTGGAACTGATGGTGATCAAGCAACCTTGATTGAGGTAGTGGCTCTCAAAGAGCCAATTTATTCATCTCTGTAATTAAAGCAGGTACGAATTTTGTGGGTATATTCACTGCAAACCCTCACGAGACTAAACTCGTCCATCCAAGTAATTGGGTGGTTTAAAGGCTTGCTATACGTGCTAAGTGTAGTCGTGTTCCCTAGGAAAATGGTTGTTTGTGTATTTGTTTAAAGTTGTGTGTCGTTAATTTAGTGTGTGTTTTTAATTTGGAAATGAGCGGGAGTGGCCGTTATTGAGCAAATTGAAGTTGGAAAGTTTTTGGCACAAGTGTTGAGCGATTTTGGAGTACCAGCGTCCTAGTCGGCGTTGGGGACGCTGGAATTAATTATGAAACAGAGTGTGAGCGTCAGTAAGAAGCTCAGCAAGGGATCTGGACGCTAGGGCAGCGTTGGGGATGCTGAGCCGGACGCTGGGACGCAGTCAAATGGGCGCATAAGTACGCGGCATCTGAGTGGGCATCCTGGACGCTGGAATAAATTCGAAAACAGTAGGTAAGCATTTTTGGAACGCCCAAAACAGCCGCACGGACGCTGGAGGCCGTCCTAGACGCCAGGTAGGACGCTCGAGCGACTTTTCATCATTTAAACCTCTATTCGCCTCATTTACTCACACCTACGGTCCCTTTCTCTCTCTAAAACGCTCTCATCTCTCTCTTGCGAACGCTGAACGGTTTCCATCATCATCGTCGTCGTTCCTCACGCATTCCCTCCCATCCGCCAATCAGGTAACCATCTCAAGTTCATCTTTTTGCATTTGTGACTTGCTTGCGGTTTTAGTGAACCGAGTAGGGCTCTTTGTAGGCTTCTGTGCGATTCTTGACATTATGTGTTGATCATGTGTGTATATAGTTACATTCATCATGTATTTCATGTAAGTCACGAACATTTGTGGTTTAAAGAAGTTAGGGTTCCTATTTCGAAAGCTAGGGCTTGTTTGGAAATTTATGCGTAATGGGTTGAATGTGGCTTTGAGTTGTCATAACTGTCAATGTATGTTGTTAGCGGTGATTATGTATGTGTGTTCAAGTGTCTATTGTGTATGCTCTAGCTTAGGAGTTCGTTTGGTGGTCATGTCTATAGGGTTTCAAGAACCAAGGTAGTAACTTCTCCCTTTACAACTAAGTTGGGGAGGGATGATCTATTGAGTAAAGTGATTGCTCCACTGAACACTTTGGTGAGTGATTTTTAGATATAGACGGTCAAAACCCACATCGGGTATAGCTTGTAGATAGCACAGGGCTTAGTTGACCTTAGGTTGCATTGCATTCCCATTCACCACTCTAAGCAAGCATTCATGGTGTCCATATAATCCATCACGTTGGGCATAGCATCTGACATTATTCGTATAACTCTCTCTAGCCATGACTCGTGCCTCCGCTAAGAAGCAAAAGCAGGCTGCAACTTCAAGTGCTCGACAACGCTACCGCCAAACAATTTCTCCGACATCTTCTCCAGACCGGGATGTGGAGCAAGAGATTGAGGTTTTTGAGATAAATTCGGACTTCAAGTTTTTGCTGGAGAAGGGGGTGCTCAAAGACGAGTTTAAGGATTACGGGGTGTTCGATGCTTTCGGCAGGCTAGGTTGGTTGGCTTCCTTAGATTGGACCAATGATGTGATCTATCAAGACGCACTCAAGGAGTTTTGCGATTCGGTGAGGCGTAAAAGGGGGGACACACTAGCACCCATGACCCTACATGCTGTGGTGGGGGGACATGAGATTGAGCTCTCTGCGGAGCGATTACAGCTGCTTCTAGGCTTTGACACCCCCACCACTATTGATGGCACCACACTCGAGCACGAGGTGTAGGATGAAGAAAGTTTGAAGGAAATCCCATTGGTCTCCCCTGAGGTTTGGCAAACCTACCTGACCACCGTCTTTGAGCTCAGTCCAGCACAAGCCAAGTCTTACACCGCCCATGCTCGTAAGGATCTCCGCCCTTTGGCCAAAGCTCTTTGGAAGCTGGTCCTTCACAATGTTCTCCCGAGGAATGCTGACACCACTAGCGTGAAGGTAAAGGAAATTGTGGTTGTTAATGCCTTGCTAACTGGGTCACCTTGCATCTCACTGAGCCACCTTATATTGGGAAATATTTGGAACTTTGTGCTATCATCAAACCATTCTGAGTTGGTCCCTGCCAGGTTGATTTCCGAGCTGTTAGAGCTCATGGGCACCCTTCCTCCAAATCCTAGATTCTCTGTGATTCCCGACCGTGAAAAGCATTTGACAAAGCAACTCTTCAGCCGTACTAAATTCATCTGTGTTGGGGACAAGTCGATCATTCGAGACCTAATGAGTGGTTTTGAAACCACCTTGTTCAGGCCCCGTTCTCCTGTGGCTTCACCCGAACACGTTATGGGGGAGTCCTTTTCTACCACCACTGCTGCTGCCCTAGAGGGGGTGAAGAAAAACCTGTTGGACCTCACCAACATCGTTTGCAATCTACACAATCAGATGCAGCAGCAGGTGCTGCCTACACTGGAGCTGATAGGTAAGAAGGTGGACCGGCTGTTCGAGATGGCAGAGACCATGCAGACGGGAGAGACGTCTGATCGGGTGATAATTTACCATGTTTATTAAGCGTAAAAGAGTTGTTTTTAATATAAAAGTGTTATAGAATGTGCCGCTATTGAATAAATTCTGTGCTTGTGCAGGTAAACAAAATCCGGTTTAAAATTGCGAAAAAAGGACGAAATTTCAGAGCCAGGCGCAGAGAGGGGCGCAGCCCTGCGCCCAGACCGAGTGCTCGACAGAAGAAATTAATTCACAAAAATACGGATTTTACAGAGGGGCGCAGGGGGGGGGGGCGCAGGCCTGCGCCTACGGCTGCGCCCAGCCCATTAAATTATTAGACGGCCGTTTTTAGGGTTTTCCTAGCTTTTCCTATAAATACCAATGCATATCTCAGAGTTCATCATCGTTTTTTGGAGGAGAAGGCTAAGGAAAAGAACCCTGTTTGAGCGAAAACACGTACGAAGAACACACGAGGCGAGCTACGGTGATGGATCAACAACTCTTGAACGTTGCATCAACTATGTCCGGCTAAGCTCACCATAATCATTCTCGGAGGAAGCACATCGCTAAGTTTTACTTTATGAACGATTACTTTAAGTTTGCATGGTTTTTATTATTTATATTGTGATTGTAAACGAATGATTATTATTTTGTTGTTGCGTTTCGCAAGATAGTTCGTAGACATTTTATTATTCGTGCCGAGTTAATTATTTAATTAAGACGAGTAATCAAACGTGTCACGCGCTATGCCCAAGATCACGTAATGGTTTTAATAATAATTCTAACGAAGATTATGTCTATGTAATCTTCAAATCGTTTTTATAAATTAAACACAAAGCGAGGTGTGGAATCCGGGAATGGTTATCTTCGTACTTTATTCAATCAAACAATCTTCTTAAGTTTTCTTTTCACAAAATTCGCAAGTAATTAGTTTTATAGATCAAGCAATCACCTTTTTACAAACCACTCAATCTTTCTAAGTTACTTACTTTGCAATGCTAATCGCTTAAATACGTGCAATTAACCTCTCGCTCTCTGTGGATACGATCCCTACTTACCCTAGCTTCTAAGGTATTTAGTGGTATTTTTGACGGGTTAACGACACTCGCATCAACGTCCAGGGTTGAGGCTGATGTGTAGGTGGAGCAGATGCTGGCTCGGGTGGAGCACAACCGGAGGGAGAAGGCTCCCATGAGAGATGAGGATACAGATCTGGTGTAGGGAGTGTTTGTGTGGGAAAAACAATATTTCTTTTGGGTTTGATGTGGTCATTTTCCGCCACCTGTGGCGAAGAAACAATTATCTGTACTTAACTCTTACAATTTCTCTTCTTTTCCCCCTTTCTATGCAATGCTTGGGTACCGTGTACTATATCTCTATTGTGGTTGGTTTATTTTGTACTTCTTTGTGCTGCTTATATGCTTACTTTTGTGATGAGGACATCACTTCTCTCTAAGTTGGGGAGGGGGTGTCCAATTTTTTTCGATTTTGGCATATGCTTTTCTATATGGATGAGTGACAGGGAACCTTGTTGTGGACTGCATGTTATATATGTGCAATGGAATATGTTGGTACTAACAGTTTACTACTATGGTTGCATTTGTTATTTGTGCATTTCAGGATTCACCATGTCTGGATCATCATCACAAAGAGTGAAAAGCATAGCCAAAAGGAAGAAAACAGCACCAGCAACACCAAATGTGCGCCCTCCTGCCGTATGGGATCCAACTAAGACATTGTCTGAACATGATGAGAGGATCAGGGCCGAGTTGTTTATGGAAAAATGGGGAGAGGACACGAAGTATATCTATGAGAAGAAGCTGGATAGAGACGAGTTTGGCAATTACGGTGTGGTAGAGTTGTTTAAGGCATTAGGATGGGAGAAAGTCTTGGACTTGGGAGGAGAGGAATTGTACCCGTTCGTGGTCGCGGAATGGATGTCCAATCTAAGACTAGGAAGAGGAGTTGATGACTGCAATTATACATTGATTGGCATAGTCGGCAACATGGAGATTAGGATGACAGCTGCGGACTTAAGGGAAGTGTTTGCAGTGGACAACAGTTTGTGTGAGGGACGGAGAAAGGCAAGCCTATGTGTATAGGACTGAAGGATATCTGGCCAGGACAGGAATGATGTATTCCGAGGTTTGGCTAAAAAAGATGATGGCAACTTTCGAACTTCCAAGGGAGCGGGTATCCAGGTACAAAGATTTCAGGAGAAGTGATTTGCAGTCGATGGCCAAAGTACTCCACAAGATAGTGATCACAAATATTCTACCAAGGTCGGGGGATCTGAGCAAGGTGAGATTGAAGGACGTGAGCATTATGCATGCCTTATTGACAGGAGAGGAGTCATTGTCCTTTGCCTGGGTTGTGATGGATGATCTGTGGAATATGTACAACACAAAAGAGAGACGTGTGATACCTCACATGTGGTTGCTGTCTAGGTTTTTGAAAGTGAAAGGTGCGATGGCTGAGACTACCCCGGCTAGGTTTATCAAGGAAAGCAGTCTGTGGATCAAAATCAGCTCTATGAAGGATATCATACTGAGAGAAGCAGATGATGGGTGTGAGATTTATGATACCGAGAAGAAGAAAGGGGTAGTGACACCATACCCTAAAGAGGAGAGGCAGAGCAGAGCCGTTAGAAGAGGAGAGGCAGGAGATCTGAGTAACATTGTGCAGATGTTATCCAACTTGAGCACAGACGTCACTAGCATGAGGAATGAGCAGCGAGAGAGGTGGCAGAGACAGGATGGATTGATGGAGGAACAACAGAGGCAAATCAACTGGTTGCAGTCTGAAGTAGAAGCACAAAGGAGGCAACTGGATGACATCTACCTAGGTGTGAGGGCTGGCACGTTCATGAATGCCTATTTGTACATCCAGCAGTGGCAGTATCCTGATGAGATGAGACTTACGGCGATTACAGGGCTGAGCTGCCCTACACACCATTTGAGAGGTATCAAACTCCAAATTATGAAACCATTGAGAGGGGCGTGGGCAATCCAGTGCTGCACCCTGCTTGGCACCATTTCATCAGCCTCCATCCACACCCCAAATTCGAGATCAACAAGGTTTTGCAGCCTACTTCAGTGGCATCTTTGGGCCACCATCATAGACGAGAGGAGGTCCTACTACCGGGTACTTTCGTTTCATTTCCGTTTGTTTAATTTATTGCATTCCCAGTTTTAGCAACTTTCTTAGGTGTTTAGTTTATTTTTGCAAATGTGTGTTATATTGGTAATGTCATGATCATTCCTTAACTTCTTATACATGAATTGTCTTGTGCAAGTGTGAAAATAAGAGTTCAAGAAGGGTAAGCATATTGAGTTTGATAGTTTTAAAAGAAAGTAGCTTTTGGTTTGATGAAAGGTGAGTGAGATAGAATGTGGGTGTTTGACATGGGAGATATTGGTCAAATCCTTTTCTAATAAATCTTTGGGATTGATGACAATAAGGGGGAGAGTAATATATGCATTGCACAGCAAAATAAAAAAGAAAAAAAAAGTAAAGAAAAAAAAGGGGAGTGAATAAGCTAACATGTGGCCTAGTAAGTCCGGGAAATTATGTCTGTGGGGTACCATCATGCCTAATCACCTAAGACCGTCTGGTTTGGGATTGAGTGACTCAAATCCCGTTACATGGACTTACTAGAAAGTCATGGGTACAAGTGTTAGTATAAACCTGAAATAAAAGAACAGAAAAGTGCTGAAATATAGAGTGTGCAATTTGGCTTTTAGTGAAGCAACTCATAACCTTGAGCTAAAAATCAATGTTTGAGGATTTATTAGGAAGGAAAAGTCCATAGCTTGAACATGCTGGCATTTGAGTTCTATCCGTTCCCTGTTTTTATCATGTCATCAGCTCACACTTTTAAGGTTGGAAAACTCAGATGCTTAGTCCTTTTGTCTCTGTTTTGATGCCTTGTTCGGGACGATCAAGGTGTAAGTTGGGGAGGTTTGATCAGTGATATAAATCACTTCTATTTTTCTGTGTGTTTGTTGTGTATTAATGTGTAAATGTGAGATAATTGGTACTGCTAATGTAAATTTTGTGATTTCAGTTGCTTGGCAAGAAAATAAGAAAAATGGTAGCTGGAGTGTGGATTTCGTGCACAGTGCCCCAGCAGGTGTGCAAGACGCTGGAGCAGCGTCCAAAGCAGTACATTACAGAGTCTGAGCATCTCGGAGAGGGGATGCGGTGTCCTACCCAGCGTCCCAGACGCTGGCGGCGACGCTGGTACGGCAGTTGCTGAGAAGAGTGCGTTTTTGAGGAAGGAAATTACCAAATTTGAGGGGTTCGACTGGTGTTCGTTCTACACACACAAAGGGGAGTTCTAGGAGGCGAACCAGAGGAGAAAAGCAACGAGAATCAAGCAAGGATCAAGCATTGGCGTCCAATCTATTGTATTAGGTATTATTGGTAGTTTGAATGCTTTCCTTTATGTTTATCATTGTTAGTATGCTAGTTCAAGCTATGCTTGGCTAAATACTTTGTGGTGTTTTTTCTTTAGTTTGCATACTATGGTGTGAATGAATGTTTAATTAATTTCAGTTTCCATTTGTGCTTAAAGGGGTTGTGGATCCTATTTGTGAATAAATGAATGGTTGTAATCAATGGGTATTGTATATAACAGGGTATAGTGACATCATTAGTTGTCCCGGCTCATTAAAATGGGGAAGACAATTAATAGAGTTGCATACTTTGTCTTAAGAGTATTTGTTGTGAAAGCCAATTCGTTTATATGGAAACTGCCAATGGGATTATATTTGCATGAATGAATGTGAATGAGCAATGAGTGTATCTGGAACGGTTGATATCCATGTCATTTGTTGTGCCCACTCTCTATAGGGGAGGAAAACAATCAATACAGTAGTATACGTTGTCTTTGGGACATAAATTGTCAATTCGTATTAATTCATGTAAATGGTATCCATAACATTCTGAATTGTCATAGTAAGTATAACAAGAGAGCAAACACCCTCTCTCCTCCAGTGAAACTTCTTTAATCTAATTCTTGTGTGTTACATGGCAACAATAGTAATTTATGGTAGGAAGTTAGCTCAAAACAAATGATTTCAATTCTAATCCAAACAGTCTTTGAAACTAGTTTAGCGACCTAACATTCCCTGTGGATTCGATCCCACTTACCCTATCTATATAGTGATTCTGGGTTATTTTTAATACTCATACGACTGGGTCCATCAATGCACAAAGGAGGTTGAATCCTAATTTTAGAGAGGTAGTTAAAAAGGAAGTATTAAAATGGTTGGACGCTTGAATTATATATCATATATCCGATAGTAAATGGGTAAGTCCAACCCAAACCGTGCCCAAGAAATCAGGAATTACAGTAATTAATATTGAAGAAGGAGAGAAGATAACTACTCGCCCTGTAAGTGGGTGGAGAGTTTGTATAGATTACAGAAAACTTAATGCTGCTACTTCAAAAGATCATTTTCCGCTACCATTTATAGATCAAATAGTGGAAAAATTAGCAGGACAGAAGTTTTACTGTTTCCTTGACGGATATTCAGGTTATAATCAAATCCCAATCAATCCAGAGGATCAAGAGAAAACTACATTTACTTGTCCCTATGGCACCTTTGCCTACCGAAGGATGCCATTTGGACTATGTAATGCACCCGCCACATTTCAGCGATGTATGATGACTATCTTTTAAGATATGGTGGGTGGTTTTCTTGAAATATTTATGGACGATTTCTCCATATTTGATAAAACATTTGAAAATTGTCTGGGACATTTAGAAAAAGTCCTAAAGAGATGCACTGAAACCAACTTAGTATTAAGTTGGGAGAAAAGCCATTTTATGGTAAAGGAAGGGGTAGTCGTAGGTCACATTGTGTCTGAAAGAGGAATGGAGATAGATATAGCAAAAGTTCAATTAATTTCCTCACTTTCACCCCCTACCAACGTTAAAGGATTAAGATCATTCTTAGGCCACGCAGGTTTTTATCGGCGATTCATTAAAGATTTTAGTGAGATCTCGAGGCCATTATGCAATCTTCTATCAAAAGATATCGAGTTTAATTTTGATGATGCTTGTATGAAAGCATTTGAGAAGCTTAAATCAAAATTAACCGAAGCGACAATTCTGCAATCTCCGGATTGGTCTCAACCATTTGAGATCATGTGTGATGCAAGGCAATACAACAAAGAAAATATTTCTATGCTCAAGCAAGGCAATACATTTGAGATGAGCATGATCTATTTAAAATAGGAGCAGATCAAATCATAAGATGATGTGTCCCTAACTTGGAACACGAATATATTCTTAAACACTGCCATGCATATGCATGCGGTGGCCATTTCGGCGCAAAGAAAACTGGCCGCCGGATATTGCAGTGTAGGTTTTTCTGGTGCACAATATTTAAGGATGCATACAAGTTTGTTAAGGGATGCGCAAGATGCTAGCAAACTGGTGGCATGGCGAAAAGAAATGAAATGCCTATAACACCGATATTAATCGTCGAAATATTTGATGTATAGGGTATTGATTTTATGGGACCATTCCCTAAATCATTTGGATATGAGTGCATCTTAGTGGCAGTAGATTATGTTTCCAAATGGGTGGAAGCAGAAGCTACACGCACTAATGATAACCGGGTTGTGTGTAAATTTGTTAAAAGAAATATTTTAGCACCACACGGTATTCCAAGGGCTATTATCAGTGACGGAGGGTCACATTTTAATAATCAGCATTTTACTAAACTCCTTAAACAGTATGGAGTTAATCATAGAATAGCAACGCCTTATCATCCTCAAACAAGCGGACAAGTCGAGATCTCTAATAGAGAGATCAAGAGAATCCTTGAGAAAACTGTCAGACCTGATCGTAAAGATTGGTCTAAAAAATTAGAGGATGCTCTACGGGCATACAGAACCACATTTAAAACACCAATCGGTATGTCCCCATACAGACTTGTGTATCGTAAGCTTTGCCATCTCCCAGTGGAATTAGAACACCGAGCTCTATGAGCAATCAAAAACACTAATTTTAATTCACATGATGTCGGCGTTTATATGAAATTCCAATTAAATGAACTGGAAGAAATTCGTAGAGAAGCCTACGAAAGCGCTAGAATTTATAAAGAGAAAACTAAGGTTTTCCACGATAGAATGATTAAAAATAAAATATTTACCAAAGGAAATAAAGTTTGGTTATTAAACGCAAGACTTAGATTATTTCCCGGTAAATTAAAAAGTAAATGGACAGGTCTATATAATGTAACGAATACCTACCCACACGGTGCGGTAGAAATACATGACCTAAAAGGTGGTGAGCCATTCAAAGTAAACGGACATAGACTTAAATTATATGTTCAATGGGCCACCAATGATATGTTAGTATCTGAGATCATCAGACTACAAGATCCTAAGGTTAATTAATTAGTTTAGGAGTAGTACGTCTGGCTGAAGACGTAAAACTTAGCGCTTTCTGGGAGGCAACCCAGAGTAATTCGATTATTTGAATTTTATTATTTTTAAGTGTGTTTATTTCCTTTTTTGTGTTATTTGTGTGTACCCAATTAAGTTGGGGAGGATTCATCCTCCTAAACTTGGTTGTGTTTAGAAATTAGGATTCAAATTAAATAATAAGACCCCGCATAAAATAAAAATTTAAGCACGAAGCAGAATTATTTGAACCCAATAATAAGAGCGTATGTTGGAGAGAATACCCGTAAAAATAAAAAAATTAAAGAAATAGGGTTCCAAGAACAGTGCACGGCCCAGATTGCAAATCCAGAGGCCCGGGCACAAAGGGGGGGGGGGGGCGGGGCGCAGGCCTGCGCTTGCCCTGCGGCCCGACGCACTCAAAATCTTATAAAAATGTCAGTGATCATTCCCATAAGTTCAAAACCCTAATTCCAGTTACAGAAGATGGCGATTTCGAATTTCTAAGCCTAAAAACATCAAAAATTTGTCTTTTCTACGTCAATTCTTTGATCCAACGCTTGTTTATCGCTAAGGTTAGCAAGGTATACTCCTTAGAATCCCTTAAACTTCATTCTATATCAGTTTCATTACGTTTTATCACGCATGCATGAATTGAGTTTTTAGGAATTATATGGTTTTTATAGAAAAAAGGATTTTTAATAATTTTGAAATGTTCATTTAATAAATATAAAACTATTTTTGCAAAACTTTTGTAAAAATCTTGCATTTTTCCGTATTTAATATAAATTATAAACTTTTTGTCGTAAAATGTGGTATTTTTATTGATTATTTAAAGTTCATGCATTTGATAGGGTTAGATTGGGCTCACATTGTTTGTGAGACTTAGGATTAGTTAATTATTATTGAAAAAGGGTGTTAAAATTATTATGCATTATTTATATAAAAACCCCCACACTTTTAATCCTTGGTTTTTTGCATTATTTTTAGATGTCAACCCAATATCATGCAAACAGTAACCGTCTGAGAACCTCCCAAAAACCTAGAATGAGAACCCACGACCCTAGGGATGTCCGTTTTGAAAAACCACATAATGTGGAATTCCCTGAAATTCCACCAAATACTAACAATGGTAAACCCCGTAGGTTTCTCATAGAGCGTAGAATAAAAGAGTGTGATTTTGACAAATTTGAAACTTTGGAGTGTTTTGAGAGACTAGGATGGACTAAAGCTATACAAAGGGAACTTCCATATATCCACACTAGTTTGGTCCAACAGTGGTTCGCCATAATGCGTAGAATTGAGAGGTCTGAGGAACACAATTTCGAGCTAGTGGGAAGGGTAGGAAACAAAGAGGTGTTAATCTCTAGAGAAAAATTATATGAATTTTTAATTGACACCGAAACACCTCGTCCTATGGAATTCTGGAAACTGTCTAATACTAAGGGGGATAGAATGTGTACAGTTAACAAAATGGACTAATCAATGGGATCAAATGATTGCAACCGTTTTTGGAGTTTCAATTAGAGCTGCCCGGACCTATACCGCCTTCAACAGAGGTGATTTATGCCCTTTAGCCAAAGTTATGTGGAAGTTTGTAATCTTTAACATACTTCTGCGTCATCAAGACACCACATATGTGAAACGACAAGAGATTCTAATAGTACACGCATTAAAGACTGGACACCCGATAATATCCTTAGGGTACATTATCATACAAAATTTGTGGGAATGCAATGTCTTAGGCCAAGGGATAAGTTACCCCCATTGTAGGATGTTAACCGAATTATTCGTGATAGAAAAGACTCTGTCTGAGGATTTGCCCATACAAATCCTTAACCCAAATACCTTATGGTTTACAAGATTTACGATGGTAGGGCTAGTTTTTGAACGTACCGAGAGGGGTTTCCAAATTCGTTGTCCAAAGTCTACTAAAGTAACCCAAATCCCTTTCAAAGCCCCAAAACTTGTACCTGAAAGATAGAATAATAAAGGAAAAGCACGAATGGAAGTTGATGAAGATGATTAGAGGCCGTGGAAGAGGGTCGAGACCGTTGATCTTGTTTGGGATCAAGTGCTCAAGTTGAAGGAAACAGTTGGAGGTTTGGTAAACGCAAACAACATTTTGATTAAGGAGATCCAACTGCTTCGGGAAAATCAAAAGAAGAATGAGCAATTGTTTAACACGCACTCGGACTGGCTAACCAACCTTCAGATCACTGTCGGAGAGTTGGAAGAAACCATCACATCTCAAACTGAATGATGAATTTTATAATTGTTTGAATATTTATTTTAATTACGTGTGCTAAAACATTAAGTATGGTTTGTATTTTATTTTTTTTCTGATGTGGTGGTTTGGTTTGTTTGGTTTGTTTATTTGTGTTATTTGGATTGTAATAGTACTATATTTTTATTTTTATTTTAAAGTGTGATGTTTATTTAAGTTGAATTATAAAAATTGAATTTTGTTTGTTTTATTATTTGTCTAATTTTAATTATTTTGAATAAGGAATACGTACCGATCTATCTTTCTATGTTCTTAACTGATAAATTCATCTTGATGTGACGAGGACATCACAAAAGTCTATGTTGGGGAGGATAGGTTATAATGATATAATTAATTAATTAATTTATCCCTCACTAAAATTTTTTAGACTGCATTCCGTATCAAAAATTAGAAAGATTCACAGCCCCGCGTACCAAAACAGTAAAAAATTGAAATTTCAGCAGAGTTGGGCGCCGGGGGGTGGGGGGGGGGGTGGGGCGCAGGCCTGTGCTGGCCCTGCGTCCCGTCGTGTTCAAAATCATTTTTGAGCCCCAATTCACCATTTTAACAACCCTAGAACAAGAAACCACGGTTGGGTGTGCGGCTCTCTCCCAAAAACATCATTTTTGTGCCAAGATTTGCAAATTTAAGCTTCAAACACCTATATTTTCTAAAATATCAAAGATCTAGGTTAGAAATCACCTCTTTGTAGGTAGTTTAATCCATTTTTGAAGATTTTTGGATAGAGAAAGTGTGGAAGAAAAAAGCTAGATTTGTATCAAGTAAAGCTTCCAATCACCAAGGTTAGTGTTTTTATTGAGTTATTGCAACTTATTTCATTCTTTTTGAGCAAAAATGAAAGCTTGAGCTTCATGGTCATCCATGGAGTTTCATGGTCATTTTGAATTTTTAGAGTCAAAGTATGTAAAATTGCATGATTTTGATGATAACCTTGATGTATCTTTCATGAGATATGTGTTTATTTGTTAAGTTGTTAATTTGTCCTGATTAATTTGTAGAATTTTATTTGAAGTTATAAAGTTGGTTGCTTAAATGTGCATATATTGTTAAAATTATAAAACTTGGGTGACTAGCTTAAAAATAAATTTTATGTGTTAAATGTTTTTATTAAAATATGATAAATGTTTAGTGCTTAAAATAATGTGTTGGGAAATATTCTAAGTATGTCAAGCTGTTAGTTAGCTTTCTCAGACTGTTAGTAGATTTTCTATGTAATTACAAAGTTCAAACTGTTAGTTGAGTAAGTTCGAGCTGCTAGTTCAAAAGTTCAAGCTGCCAGAGTTAAAAGTTCAAGCTGCTCAAGTTCAAGCTGCTCAACAGTTTAACAACAGAAAATGCTGAAATTCAGGAAGTGTTTTATATTCGAAGATTCAAGCATATCTACTATCAGAGAAATCAGAGTTCCTCAAGGAAACAAATCAGAAGGCTTTATATATAGATAGAATAGGTTTTTCTATTGTGAGTCTGCACGTACAAGTTTTTGATTGTATTGTAATTGCTTTCTGATTAAGTTTCTCAAGCCTCTAAGGTTGTAAAACCCTAAGAACAGTCTGTGTTCTTCGTCTAATCAAACAGATTAGAGATGATTGTAATCAGTGAGTTTGGCAATACAAAGATTTGATTTTTGATTATATTTATGTGTTACTTGTTCTGAATGTTTTTCTTAAAAACAATTAAGTGTTATTCCGCAAACTTCTTAATTGGACTTTGATTTAATACAAGGTTATTGGTTTTACACTCTGATTTATTCAAACCAGTTAATCTTAGGTGGTGATTTTTATCCTGACAAGTGGTATTAGAGCCAGGTTTTTCTTTGTTTTCAAGTCAGAAGCTTTCTTTTAAAACTTTTATTTTTCTGCAATGGAATTTGATAATAGCAGTAGTGGATCTGGGCAAGGACTCAAAGTGCCTATGCTCAAACCTACTCAGTTCGAGATGTGGATACTCAGGATTCAACAGCACATTCAATTTATTGATTATGCCATATGGGAAGCTGTTGAATATCCTCCTTTAGTTGATCCTAAACTAGATGCTGAAGGCAAGCCCATAAAAACACCTCCAAAGACTGAACTTGAAAGAAAGGCTAGAATGGATGAAGTGAAAGCTCTTACTCTCTTACAGATAGCCATTCCTAATGCTTATCAACATCAGTTTAAAAAGTTCTATACTGCTCATTCTCTTTGGATTGCTTTAAAGAAAAGATTTTCTGGCAATGCTAGCACCAAAAGGAATAAAAAAGATCTTTTAAAACAGTAGTATGAAAACTTTTCTGGTGATAAGAATGAAAATCTTACTCAGATTTTTGACAGGTTTAATAAGCTGATAGGTGAATTGGAGAGTGCCAAAGTCAGCTTGGATCAAGATGAAGTAAATAGAAAATTCCTTAGATCACTTAGTGAAGAGTGGACAGTCTATGCTGCCCAATGGAGAACCAAAGATACTCTTAATGAAATAGAGTTGGATGACCTTTACAACATCCTGAGAGTGTTTGAAACTGATATTGAAAATAAAAAGAAATCCTTTTCTTACAATCATAACACTGCTCTGTTGTCATCAGCATTAACTGATAAATCTAACTGTTGTGATTCCTTTTCAGGTGCTGATGGTAACTCTACTGAAGTTCATTATGAAGCTTTTGTTGCAAGTGATGGACTGTTTGCTCTAAATGCTGAAGATTTAGAACAAATCCATCCACAGATGATTTAGAAGAGAAGGACTTGAAATGGCAGCATGCTATGTTGACAATGAGGGCCAAAAGATTTCAGAAAAGAAGTGGCAGACCAAACTTTCAAGCCAGACTAGAAGGCAACCAGCATTTGATAAATCAAAAGTTGAGTGCTTTAAATGCCACAAGCTTGGACACTTTTCCAGAGAATGCAGATCCCAAGGTCAACAGCCATCAAGACCCCAGTAAACTAATCAAACTTCATCATCACAAGCACTTGTCACTCAAGAAGACAATGTGTTTGACTGGAGTGATCAGACAGAAGAAGAGTTTCAAAATCAAGCTCTTATGGCAGAAACATCTAATGCCACTTCCACTGAACTACCATCCGAGGTAAATGCTAAACTCTGCTCTCAAACATGCAAAATATGGTTAAAAAGTACAGAGATCATAATGAGAGCATGTGCAAAACTCTAGCTAAGATGGAAGAAAGGAGATATGAGTACATGCAGGCTATAGAAGATCTTGAAAAACAGATCAATGACTATAAGGATAATGAGATTTAGATGGGATAAGATAGAACATATCATGAGTGGGAGAAAAAGGAACAAAATAAGAAAATAGAGACCCTAAATAAGAAACTAGATGAGGCTGAACAGAAGGTGTAAGAAGCTAACAAGAAAATAGAATCTGTTAATATAGATTTTGGAAGCTTCAAACTGGCAAATCAAAAGCTAGAACACCTAATGGAGGTTCAATTTAAAGATAGGGTGAAATCTCAACTCAATCCCAAAGAAGGTATAGGATACAGAGCCACTCCACCCCCATACAATAACAAATACATTCATCCCATGAGTGAAGTTGCTGATAGGCTTGTTAATGAACCATTAGATGATACAATGACAACTATAGATCCTATCCTTGAAAACAGTCCTGAATCTAAAGAAGAACTGATTCCAAATGAAGACTGAGTGTAAAGAAGTTGAGAGAGAACTCAAAACAATGAGTGCACCCATAGAAACCCCTACTTCCAGTTTCATCAAAACCCCCAGTGAGAAAGGAAAAGAGAAGATGAGTGAATGCAATAATGCTCCACATGTTTTTGTACCTTCTAACTGTAACATTGCATATTCCTCAAAAACTAATAAAAGGGGTAAAACTGTTCCCATATGCACATGCCAAAAGCATGGTGTCCAAAAGTTTCCCACACAACAGCAGGTAAGGGGAAATCAAAGGAACAAGAACCAGTTATGGTCTAACAGAACTGGTTCTCCAATCAAAGCAGTCAAAAGATGTTTCCATTGTGGCAGGAAAAACCATTTGGCCAGAAATTGTCTATATAAACCATCTGTTGCAAAACAGACTGTGATTCAAAAACAGGCAATTGTTCGAAACTCAAAACCTTTAAAGACCAAACCACCTGTTACACCAGTTTCAAAGAAGACAGTTGACCACAGGTACTTAAGAGTCAACAAAAGACAGCCTACACACCAAAAACAAGTTTTAGCAAAATCCAAAACAAACATTAAAAAGGTATGGTGTGTTAAAGGCAATAACACAGATCAAACTGCTGGTGCAAGTGTTGAGACTGTTAAGTCTAAAGTTGGAACTGGTAGTGCAAATTTTGAAGCTGTTAGCACTAAAAATCCAGTTCAAACAGCTAAGTCTAAATCTGGAACTGGTAGTGGATCTTCTGAGACTGTTAATGAAAAGGTTGGAAAGAACACCTGGATACCTCATGTCATAACTAAATATTCTGCACAAAATCCACCAGTGGATCTCACTAAGTATAAAAAGACACAAACATTGTTTTGTTATGTCAATGCACAAGGACAACCCAAAACCAACTTGGTTTGGGTTTACTCCACTACTAACTAAGCTTTCATTTGTGCAGGGCACCCACAGGACCCAACATAAAACAAGATGGCATATGGATAGTGGATGCTCTAGGCACATGACAGACTATTATGAATGCTTGTCAAATTTCAAAAGCTTTGAAGGAGGATTTGTTGCATTTGGTGGAAATTCCAAGGGAGGAAAGGTAACAGGTAAAGGTACTGTCAAAGCAGACAATATGATCTTCATTGATGTTTTATATGTTGAACAGCTGAAGTATAATTTACTAAGTGTGTCTCAAATCTGTGATAAACAAAATATTGTTCTATTCACAGACTCTCAATGTATTGTCCTTTCAAAAGATTTTAAAATCCCTGAAAATCTTGTTTTACTTAGAACGCCAAGGAAGGACAATGTCTACTGTTTAGACATAGATCTTTTGTCAAAATCAAATACTTTAAGTTGTTTGATATCCAAAGCATCATCTAATGAGTCTGCTCTATGGCACAGAAGGATGTGTCACATGAACTTCAAATCTATGAATGTTTTAGTCAAAAAGAATTTGGTAAGAGGTTTACCACAAAAGGAGTTCATATGTGATGATCATTGTGTAGCATGCCTCAAAGGCAAGCAACACAAAACTTCTCATAAGGCTAAAGAAGTAAATTCAATCTCAACTGCTCCTTATCTTATTCATATGGATCTCTTTGGTCCAACATCTGTGTTGAGTTTGAATAAAAGAGCTTACTTTTTAGTCATTGTTGATGATTTCACCAGATTTACATGCGTTTACTTTCTTAGGACTTAGGATGAAACTGCTGAGCTAGTCAAATCCTTTATCATTAAGATAAAAAATCAATCAAACTTAGAAGTTAAGGTGATCAGGTCAGACAATGGAACTGAGTTTAAAAACCAAATCCTAAACAGTTTCTGTGAGTCTAAAGGTATTTCAAGGCAATATAGTGCACCCAGAACACCACAACAGAATGGTGTAGCTGAAAGGAAGAATAGAACTGTAATAGAGGCTGCTAGAACAATGTTAGCTGATTCCAAACTGCCAATGACCTTTTGGGCAGAGGCAGTCAATACAGCTTGTTATGTGATGAATAGGGTTCAAATTGTTCAGTCACAAGGGAAAACTCCATATGAGTTATTCAATCCCAAAGTTCCCTTAGTAGCCTTTCTAAAATCATTTGGTTGTTCATGCACTATTATGCACACTAAAACTTACTTAGGAAAATTTGAAAGTAAAGCTAAAAAAAGGTTTCTTTGTAGGTTACTCTACTCATAGCAAAGACTATAGAGTGTATAACAGTGTGTCTAAAACCATTGAAGAAAGTGCCAATGTTGCGTTTAATGAACACACTGCTAATGTTAAAGGCACTGGTCCTGATTGGTTTTTTGATTTAGATTCACTAACAAATTCTCTGAGCTTTGTTGAGTATACTGCAGGAACTGATGAAGACATCGTTGAAGCTGCCAACAAAAATTCTCATGCCGGTCACACAAACATTCAAGCTGATGGCACAAGGTTTCAAACTATTAAAGATTCTGATAAATGGGATGAGTATACTGTACTACCACTTCTATCTTGTGATCCACCAGAGGTACTGAATGCTCAACATGATACAAATCTAGATTATGAAGTGCCAATCCCAAGTCGTGAGGTAACAGCTCCATCCAATAGGGAAACAGTCGCATCTTCTGGTCAAGCTGACCCTGAAGCAAAATCATCAAGTGGTCCTGAAGGTGATGATACAAATTTAGGAACATCATTTCAGAAAGAAAGAGAACCCACAATCAGGGTTCACAAGTATCATCCTCTCAATCAGATAATGGGAGACCCACGTACACCTATGCAGACAAGGACAATGGTTCACAAGGAGTCCACCGATGCTGAATCAACAGTTCCTGAATTCAGTCTAGCTGCCTTTGAACATGCATGCTTTATGTCACAATTAGAACCTAAGAAGGCATCTGAGGGTCTGAAAGATCCATCTTGGATTGAGGCAATGCAAGAAGAACTTTTGCAATTCAAGATTCAGAATGTATGGACTCTAGTTGACTTACCTAGAGAAAAGAGAGCAATAGGTACAAGATGGGTTTTCAGAAACAAGAAGGATGAGAGAGGGATAGTAATCAAGAACAAAGCAAGATTGGTAGCACAAGGATACACTCAAGAAGAAAGAATAGATTATGATGATGTCTTTGCCCCAGTAGCAAGGATAGAAGCCATCAAACTGTTCCTAGCTTATGCTAGCTTCAAAGGGTTCAAAGTGTACCAAATGGATGTGAAATCTGCATTCCTGTATGGTACAATCGTAGAATAGGTTTATGTGTGTCAACCCCCTGGATTAGAGGACTATAAGTATCCAGACAGAGTCTATGAACTAGACAAAGCCCATCATGCACTAAGAGCATGGTATGACACTTTGTCCTCATACCTTCTACAAAATGGATTCAAGAGATGTACTCTGGACAAGACATTGTTCACGAAGTCCATCAAATCAGAGATTTTTCTTATTCAGATCTATGTTGATGATATCATTTTTGGGTCAACAAATGACATTCTGTGCAAAGAGTTTGAAACCTTGATGCACAAAAAGTTTCAAATGAGTTCAATGGGAGAACTCACCTTCTTTCTAGGATTGCAAGTCAAGCAGAAGCCCACAGGACTTTTTATAAGTCAATCAAAGTATGTAAATGACATCCTGGAAAAGTTTGGCTACAAAGATACCAAAGTTGCTAGTACTCCAATGGACACTCACAAGCAGCTTGATGCAGACAAAGATGGAGTTGATGTGGACATTCACTTATATAGATCCTTAATAGGTTCACTAATGTATCTCACATCTTCTTGACCTGATATAATGTTTGCTGTTTGTGTTTGTGCCAGGTTTCAATGTGCTCCAAAGGACTCAGATCTGTTTGCTGTTAGGAGAATCTTTAAATACCTCAAGGGCCAACCACAGTTGGGACTATGGTATTCTAAGGACTCTCCTCATGAACTAACAACTTATTCTGATAGTGACTATGGAGGTTGCAGCATAGACAGAAAATTTACAACTGGTGGATGTCAATATCTAGGAGCAAGACTGGTCTCTTTGCAGTGCAAGAAACAAACAACTGTCTCCACATCATCTACTGAAGCAGAATATGTAGCAGCTGCAAGCTGCTGTTCCCAAGTGATGTGGATTCAGAATCAACTGAGAGACTATGGTATGAACTTTTTATCTACTCCTATTTATATTGACAACTCAAGTGCAATAAGCATTGTACAAAATCTAGTGAAATTTCCCAAAACCAAGCACATAGACATTAGATTTCATTTTATAAGAGATTGTAATGAGAAGAAATTAATCCAAGTTACCAAAATTCATACAGATGATCAGTTAGCTGATCTATTTACAAAACCATTTAATGTAGGAAGATTCGCCTTCCTAGTATCAAATATTGGTATGGTTAATATGGATTAATTTGTTTTGCATCATTCTCTCTTATTTTATGAAGAACATATTTATTTCATGTGCTTGATTAAGGGGGAGACACTATTTCATAAGAATATGCTTAATTTTCAACTAACAGCTTGAGTCTTTTCTCAAGCTGCTAGTTCATTTTACTCGAACTTTTAGTTGTCTTCACTTGATCTGTCAAAGTGTGCAGGGTAATTCTGTAATTTATTATAAGTGTGTGCGCGGGACGAGATATTTTCGAAATGTCCAAACCTTTAAAGGTCCTAGTTTCGTTCAATTGCAACTACCAGTTGCAAAAATATCTTCCAACGATCTGTTCTTTCTCTCTCTGAGCGATTCACACACAGTCGATTCAAACCCTAAATCACCGTTTTAATCTCTAATGGAGTTTGTCAAAGAGCACAACTGCCTCCCTTATTCTCTCAAACATACTGACCTTCAACTATTCCACGACATGATGGACTTCCTCAAAAGTTCCCATATCCATCATGCCCTCACTGTAAATCCCACCATCTATGTGGCTCATATAGAGCAGTTCTGGAAATCTGCCACAATAAAAACCGTCAATGGAATCACTTCTTTTGCATCCACAATCGATGGCAACCCTATTACTATTTCTAAGGAGACCATCCGCCAACATTTGCATCTTCAAGATGCCTCAGGTATATCAGATCTGTCCCTTACTGCCTTACATGAAGGACTTTCTGCAATAGGGTATAGGGGCCCTACTGATTCGTTTACTTTCTTTAAAACACACTTTGCCCCTAAGTGGAAATATCTTGTGCATATCATTCAACAATGTATAAGTCCTAAAAGAACTGGTTGGTCTGAGTTTTCCTCAAACATTGTCACTGCTCTAGTGTGTCTATCAACAGACCAACAGTTCAACTTTTCCAATATGATTTTTCAGAGAATGTTGAGGCATCATGCCCTAAAGGGTCCTGCAATGCTGGCCATCAATCCAAGAAACAGAGGACAGGGTCCTGAGCAGGCTCAGCCATCCATTACTGCTTCACCCCAAGGACCCTAACCCACTCCTCATGATACAAAACATCCCATCTGCTCCTTCTATTACACATACATCCCCAGCCCCCACACCGCTAAAGAATAAGAAACAAAGGGTTTCAGGAGCTCCTTTCTCCTCAGCCCAATTACAAGAGCCAAATATCCCTATGCAGGGGGACACTTCTGCACAGAATATCGAAAGGGAACCCATTGAGGACACTCCCACCCTCAATTTAGAGGTGGACATCCCATCTGAGGCTGTCCATATGGGTTTTCTGGCTGACACTACTGATGTCTCTACACAAGAGGCACAGGACAGTGTCAACATATCTAAGACCACACGCATGGCAACAAAGAGTGTGCAAGCAACTTCTGGAAGTCCCTAGTACCAAGAACAAAGGGGCCCAGATGTTTCTACCTCTAGAATTCCTGCCAGTGATAGATCTCAAATACCACTATCATTTGAAGATCTTGAGGCTAGTCTGCAACTCATGGCATTGACGGATCAACAGCTGAAACCTGTTGTAGACATATTGGAACATTATAAGTCCCTTATTGCTGCACAGGGGGCATAATTCACAGCTCTGCAACAGAGTATAGCAGCCCAACATCAACGATTGGATTATTTTCATCAAGGGTTCACCCTCTGTGGAAATAAGATTATACAGCTTGAGAAGATGGTTCGAACCCTGATTGCAAAGGTTTCTGGTCCACCTGGCCAAACCAATGCATCCAAAAAGGGGGAGAATCAGGAGATCCCACCTTCAGTCCAAACAGCTTCAACCTCCCCTCCAAGAGTCCTAGTTTCTAGGCTAACAGTCCCAACAGCTACTCAAGCTGTTAGCCTAGAAACTCAAGCTGCTCCAATCAAGACAACTGGAGTTGTCATCAAAGAAGGTTCTCAGGCTCCTGCCGCAACAGTCCAATCCACAGCATCAGCTTCCAGTGATAAGGGTAAAGGCATTCTAATTGAATCTCCAAAGATTAAATTCTCTTTTAAAGAAGCCCAGGTTGCTCATGATGATGAATTAGCAAGGAAAATAGCAAAAGAACAGGATGAACTCTTAGACCAGCAAACCCATGATCAAATGAAAGATGATGAAACCTTAGGTGACTATCTAAGAGGGTTTGTGGTCAAGAAAAATCAGAAGAAAAGGAAAATGCCAACAGGGCATTCAAAGGCAGAACAGAGAAGGTTTTTGATTAATTTCTCTGCATTAGTTGGACTATTAAGAGTAATGGCTCAGTCATGGCCAACAGAAAAACTTCAGGCCTTATATGTCAAGGAAAGAGAAAAACAGGAAGCAGCCAAAGTCTCCCAGCAAGTCCAAAGCCATCAAGAACCAGTTCAAGCTGCTGCTAGTGATCCTCTTCCTCAAACAAAGATTGATCAGGTCAAAAGAGTGTTGTTTGAACAACAACTTCAAAAGGTACTAGAAATAGAAAAGGACCTGGATCAGTATGATTTCTCCAAACCAGCTATTACCTACTGGTATGCTAAATCAATGGATGATATTGATTTAGACTATCATTTTGTAATTAGGAGAGAGGCTGGTCCAGAAGAAGAATATAAGAGCCTAGCTCAAATGGCACAAAGGCTAACCAGAGAGGATCCGACAAAAATGCATCACATTGGAACTGTTAGCCATTCAAGATCTCGATGTGTATGGGTTCAACGAAATGTAAAGATCTTAGAAGCATTTTTGATATAGAGTCTACAAGAGTATAGATGGAAGCTGCCAAGGAGATGAAGATTGTACAGGTTGATATATATGCCAAATCAATGACATATAGACTCAAACTTGCAGACCGATCCAGCAGGTTCTACAATTTTAAGTTCTTTAATCTGCCAAAAGCTTGGCTACTCCAAATAAGCTCAATGAAGATTCACTGTGATAAAGAGGAGTTGAAGAGAGATTTCATAAAGGCAATAAATCAGAAACTTTCACAATTGTAAGTTTTTCGATGTCTTAGTTTGTAAATAACAGTTTTATTTTGTTTTATTTCCTTATTTTGTATAGAAACTTAAAGTCTTGTGTAAAGAATTTAAGGTAGGGGGAGATTGTTGGGAAATATTCTAAGTATGTCAAGCTGTTAGTTAGATTTCTCAGACTGTTAGTAGATTTTCTATGTAATTACAAAGTTCAAACTGTTAGTTGAGTAAGTTCGAGCTGCTAGTTCAAAAGTTCAAGCTGCTCAACAGTTTAACAACAGAAAGTACTGAAATTCAGGAAGTGTTTCATTTTCGAAGATACAAGCATATCTACTACTAGAGAAATCAGAGTTCCTCAAAGAAACAAATCAGAAGGCTTTATATATATAGATAGAATAGGTTTTTCTATTGTGAGTCTGCACATACAAGTTTTTGATTGTATTGTAATTTCTTTCTGATTAAGTTTCTCAAGCGTCTAAGGTTATAAAACCCTAAGAACAGTCTGTGTTCTTTGTCTAATCAAACAGATTAGAGGTGATTGTAATCAGTGAGTTTGGCAATACAAAAGATTTGATCTTTTTATTATATTTATGTGTTATTTGTTCTGAAAGTTTTTCTTAAAAACAATTAAGTGTTATTCCGCAAACTTCTTAATTGGAATTTGATTCAATACAAGGTTATTGGTTTTACACTCTGATTTCTTCAAACCAGTTAATCTTAGGTGGTGATTTTGATCCTGACATAATGGAAAATTATAGACTATATATATAGGATGCAAAATGTGAGCGTAAAAGAGTTTATATATAGTGCATCTTTTTAAGTGAGCGTAATTGTGAAAATTGCAATTATAGGTTACATTATTTAATTTATCTCATACATATTGTGGTTGGTTGGCATAAACTGTAGATTTCAAGGAGAACGAGACAACGAACCCAAAATGTTGATATCCCAATAGATTGGTCTCCAAACATCCTTTTATCCCAACACCCCGAACACATTAGAACACATTTGTTTTTATATAGGAAATATTCAAATAAAGTGTTGACTGAAAAGAGGTTAAGAGGAGTGATTTTGAGGATTACGGAATCCCATATATTTTTGACTATTTGGGGTGGGAAGGTGTGTTTGAGTTGGGTGGTAATGATATTAATCAATATGATGTAGTCGAGTGGATGTCTACCCTATGGAGGGAGATGGGTCGTTAAGCGAACGAATTTAGGTTGATATGCACCATCCATGGTAGGGACGTGGTGATGGATGCACAAATCCTTCGCCAATTATTTAATTTAGATACTGGGGTAGGCTACGAAGTGTCTGACTAGCAAGGGTACGAGTATAGGAATGAGGCCCAATTGGCCTTCACTGATATGACTTGGTCAGGGGAGTGGACGGAGCAGGTTAATAGAGTCTTTATCCCATTCATTTTCGAGTCCGAGTCCTCCACTTCCTACAGCCGAAAGGCTTTCTCTCCGAGCTGTAAGGTGCTTCACAAGATTCTTGTGAATAACATCTTACCTCATGATAGTGACCTGACCAAGGTCAGGCATAGGGATATCACTGTCCTTCACGCCGTTCTTAAGGGTAAGCCCATACTCTCCTTTGCATGGACAATTATGAATGACTTATGGGCCATGTACGACATGAGAGAGTGTACGATCATCCCCTATGCTTGGTTGATCTCCAATTTCCTTGAGAGGACGGGCTCACTTTTGCCCGATTCCCTGCTATCCCCCATTTCGGCGACGTTCAATACGGCCGCCATGTTCCCTACCTTGATTTTTAGGGAAGTTGACGAAGGGTTCGAGATATTCGACAAAGAGACAAATAAGTCGTATATCGAGGACTATACTCAGGATGAGAGGAGAAAGAGAGAGAGGAGAAAGCCGCCAATGAGGCGGAAGTTCGGCATTCTGAGCCAAACCTAGGTGTGTCTACCTCGCGCAGTCGAGGTAATGACAGTTTTAATTTTGACCGCATGATGAGGCGGATTGAGGATATAGCCGTGGGTAAGGGTGAGTTCCGAGAGGATGTGACCCAGAGGATAGATGAGATGAATGGGCGTATGACCCATATTTATAATAGGATCGATCACTTAGCGGGTCGGGTAGATCAGTTACACGATGGGTAGAGAGCCCTGGCATATCAAAATGCGTACTACCAACACCATGACTGGGCATACTGGGAGGGAGTCCGACACCACGAGGACTCCATGGCCGGTATGCCATATTAGTTCTATGAGGATTACACGATGCCTGACTATCAGGCCTATAACCCTGCCGTAGATACTTATCAGCGCTATCCGGCGCATGGCAGGCAGGACCTCCCAGACCCGACGCCTCCTCATTTGGTTCCGCCTACTGCACAGTTCACCCATGGCCAGAACTCGTATACCGACCCCTTCAACAGTGTCTACGGTCCTCCTCCGCCGCCTCCTCCATTTGAGTGATCGGGTACTACCATTCCTTATACTTATTTTTCTGTATTTTATTTTATTTTATTTTGTTATGCATTTAACTTCATTATCGTAATTTCATTTTTAGTTGTTAACCGAGTCCTATTTAGAATTTATAATGTTTATATAGTCTGTCATTCATTCCCCAATTGAGTCTTGTTTTCCGTTCAGGCCGTGGAACAAGATGATACTTAGAAAATACATGTGCGAGGGAATTGGCTAGTGTTGACAGGATATTTTCGTAGTAATAATTAAAATTTTTTGCCATGTAAAATGAATTCAAGTACGTTAAAATTTATTTGGGCTTATATTTAAGTAATGTGTCAAATGATTTTGGAAACCCATGCAATAAGGGGGAGAACTTAATCATGTTTTAGCCTCAAAAGTAATTTAATTGTAGTCTAGATGGTTCAGGAAATGAAGTCCGTAGGGGTACCACTCATGCCTAATCCCCTAAAACCATATGGTTTGGGAGTGGTTGACCGAAATCTCGTTACATGGACCATCTAGCTAATATAGTGAAAAGAAAAACCGATAGAAACATGGTATTAAAAGGAAAAAAATTTGTTGTAAACATGCAAAGAGGAAAAAGATGGTCGGAAGACCCACATGTTTTAAGTATTGTAACCTTGAGCTAAAAGGGTATTTTCAAAAGTGAGATACATTATATAAATTATAAGAGAAGTATATTTTAACTGAAAATGTCTTCAATTTACATGTTAAGAATTTTAATGCATTAGTACGAAGGCTAGCTTGACATAAAATTCCTAGACTCATTGCCTATTCTTGCTCGTTACTTAGTTAGTTCTGATTCCAAAAGCTTGTTCGGGGACGACCAAGAGTTAAGTTGGGGAGATTTGATAGGACTATAATTTATATGGTTTCTGAGCCATTTTTATTATCATTTTAAGCACCGATACTTCGTAAAATCCATATTATTACTCCAAGTTTGTATTTCAGGGCCAAGATGATAAAAAGAAGCAATCCGAGAGAATTCAGAGCAAATCGTGCTGAGGGGGGCGCAGGCCTGCGCCACCCTGCGCTCCAAATAGCACCCAAACTGTCCATATACGTTCCAGCACATGCCAGCTAAACCCTAGGCGCATCCGGGCGCAGGGGGGCGCAGGCCTGCGCCTGGCCTACGCTGGTGCGGCGCCAAAACGCGTTTTTCAACCCTGAAAACCCTAATCTCGATTCCCTATAAATAGGAGTGAAGGGGCAGCTTTGGAGAGGAGTCCCGACGTGTGTGCAAGTGTGCCGAAGCTCTGCCGGAGTGGATCTAAGAAAACGAAGACGGTGGTTCGCAAGCTACCCAATGGCTCAGATCTGTGTTTGTGACGATCATACGATGAGCGGCTAATCCCGTTAGCCGTTTGCAGAGGATCTTCGACTAAGTTTACTTTTCGTTAATTTCTTATGTTTTGATGTATTCGTATCGAGCTAGATCTATTATGTGTATGCGCTAGATCTATTATGTGTATGCAAATGATAAACATTTGGCTATGATTATGATTATGTGTTGCGATTGGTAAAAGCAAGATAGTTTATAGTGGTGTTATTATTCGTGCCGAGTCCACTAGTTTAGGGATTAAGACGAGTATTAATGTTGCATATGCTATGCCGAGAGTTATTGGTTAAAATACATTTGATTAATTTAGTCCCGCAATTAATTATGTCTATGTGATCGTTGCATGAAATTATAGTGAGTAAAACTTATGTCGTGGTGATTCCATGAATGGTTATTCGTCTCTTGATTGTTTATCTTCTTCGTTAGTCACTTCATTCTAAATTTTAGTTACAAGCAATAGCAAATCATTACTCTAAACAACTCATTCAAATCCACAATTTCACAATTTAAATGCTTTCAATAAACTTAACTTATAAGGCTTATAACCTAATCCTAATTACGACCACACTCCCTGTGGATTCGACCCTTACTTCTCTAGCTAATTAGTGTAATTAAGGATTAAATCGGCGGGTCACAACGACGGCCCGTCAGCATTATCAAAGGATTAGAAGATCAAATACTTCATCTATCCAAACAATTGAATGTTTCTCATTCTTCAAATGAATCAAAATTTAATAATTCTAATAATTATTTGAAACATAAAGTTGATCATTCTGATTTATTTTCAGAAAATGATAAGAATCTAATTGAAACTCCTAATCTAGATTCACCTTCAGATCTTAAACTTCAGTTTCTTTTACAGATACACAAAGGCAAAGATAAAATAATTGAAAATCTTCCGGTCAAGGTTTACACTGCTGAACCTTCGAAATCAAAGGATTCAAAAGTTTTTGAAAATACTGATTATTCTTATCAGAAGACATCTTCACAGGAAAAATACCAAGTATTATCAGAAACAGGCTAAAACCGGACAGTTTTTCAGAAAAAAGAGTTTGCACAATTCTGCTCGTTCAAGTTCAAGTTTTTTTCGTTATTCAGATAAATTTTATCATACTAAAAGGAATTTGCTTTCTGAGTTTGAGAGAGAAGATAAGAAATATAATCTGCATTGGGTACCTAAACCTGTACTGAAATGGTTACCAAAACCCGTTTTGAAATGGTTACCAAAACCCGTTTTGAAATTGGTACCCAAGAGTGCTAACAAGTCTGGATCCAAAGCGGTTTGGATACCAAAGACATCTTGATTTTTTTTGCAGAACAACAGGCTTCTACTCAGATCAGTGTAGAACCCGAACATTATTGGTATTGGTTTTTAGTCAATTCAGACTAGAACCCGGTCTTCATAGATAATGTCTTTTGTACTTCTCAGTACAGGACCAGAGCTAAATAGTTTTTAGTTACTTCAATGCTGAGAGCTGAGAGTTGAGAAAGGATTTGAAGAAAATAAAAATCCTACCTACATTTAATTTAGATTCTGGGGTAGGCTACGAAGGGTCTGACTAGCAAGGGTACGAGTATAGGAATGAGGCCCAATTGGCCTTCACTGATATGACTTGGCCAGGGGAGTGGACGGAGCAGGTTAATAGAGTCTTTATCCCATTCATTTTCGAGTCCGAGTCCTCCACTTCCTACAGCCGAAAAGCTTTCTCTCCGAGCTCTAAGGTGCTTCACAAGATTCTTATGAATAACATCTTACCTCGTGATAGTGACCTGACCAAAGTCAGGCATAGGGATATCACTGTCCTTCACGTCGTTCTTAAGGGTAGGCCCATACTCTTGTTTGCATGGACAATTATGAATGACTTATGGGCCATGTACGACATGAGAGAGTGTACGATCATCCCCTATGCATGGTTGATCTCCAATTTCCTTGAGAGGACGGGCTCACTTTTGCCCGATTCCCTGCTATCCCCCATTTCGGCGACATTCAATACGGCCGCCATGTTCCCTACCTTGATTTTTAGGGAAGTTGACGAAGGGTTCGAGATATTCAACAAAGAGACAAATAAGTCGTATATCGAGGACTATACTCAGGATGAGGGGAGAAAGAGAGAGAGAGGAGAAAGCCGCCAATAAGGTGGAAGTTCGGCATTCTGAGCTGAACCCAGGTGCGTCTACCTCGCGCAGTCGAGGTAATGACAGTTTTAATTTTGACCGCATGATGAGACGGATTGAGGATATAGCCGTGGATGAGGGTGAGTTCCGAGAGGATGTGACCCAGAGGCTAGATGAGATGAATGGGCGTATGACCCATATTTATAATAGGATCGATCACTTAGCGGGTCGGGTAGATCAGTTACACGATGGGCAGAGAGCCCTGGCATATCAAAATGCGTACTTCCAACACCATGACTTGGCATACTGGGAGGGAGTCCGACACCACGAGAACTCCATGGCCGGTATGCCATATTAGTTCTATGAGGATTACACGATGCCTGACTATCAGGCCTATAACCCTGCCGTAGATACTTATCAGCGCTATCCGGCGCATGGCAGGCAGGACCTCCCAGACCCGACGCCTCCTCATTTGGTTCCGCCTACTGTACAGTTCACACGTGGCCAGAACTCGTATACCGACCCCTTCAACGGCGTCTTCGGTCCTCCTCCACCGCCTCCTCCATTTGAGTGATCGGGTACTACCTTTCCTTATTCTTACTTTTCTGTATTTTATTTTATTTTATTTTGTTATGCATTTAATTTCATTATCGTAATTTCATTTTTAGTTCTTAACCGAGTCCTATTTAGAATTTATAATGTTTATATAGTCTGTCATTCATTCCCCAATTGAGTCTTGTTTTCCGATCAGGCCGTGGAACAAGATGATACTTAGAAAATACATGTGCGAGGGAATTGGCTAGTGTTGACAGGATATTTTCGTAGTAATAATTAAAATTTTTTGCCATGTAAAATGAATTCAAGTACGTTAAAATCTATTTGGGCTTATATATAAGTAATGTGTCAAAAGATTTTGGAAACCCATGCAATAAGGGGGAGAACTTAATCATGTTTTAGCCTGAAAAGTAATTTAATTGTAGTCTAGATGGTTCGGGAAATGAAGTCCGTAGGGGTACCACTCATGCCTAATCCCCTAAAACCATATGGTTTTGGAGTGGTTGACCGAAATCTCGTTACATGGACCATCTAGCTAATATAGTGAAAAGAAAAACAGATAGAAACATGGTATTAAAAAGAAGAAAATTTGTTGTAAACATGCAAAGAGGAAAAAGATGGTCGGAAGACCCACATGTTTTAAGTATTGTAACCTTGAGCTAAAAGGGTATTTTGAAAAGAGAGATACATTATATAAATTATAAGAGAAGTATATTTTAACTGAAAATGTCTTCAATTTACATGTTAAGAATTTTGATGCATTAGTACGAAGGCTAGCTTGACATAAAATTCCTAGACTCATTGCCTATTCTTGCTCGTTACTTAGTTAGTTCTGATTCCAAAAGCTTGTTCGGGGACGACCAAGAGTTAAGTTGTGGAGATTTGATAGGACTATAATTTATATGGTTTCTGAGGCATTTTTATTATCATTTTAAGCACCGATACTTTGTAAAATCCATATTATTACTCCAAGTTTGTATTTCAGATCCAAGATGATAAAAAGAAGCAATCCGAGAGAATTCAGAGCAAATCGGGCTGAGGGGGGCATAGGCCTGCGCCACCCTGTGCTCCACATAGCACCCAAACTGTCCATATACGTTCCAGCACATGCCAGCTAAACCCTAGGCGCATCCGGGCGCAGGGGGGCGCAGGCCTGCGCCTGGCCTACGCTGGTGCGGCGCCAAAACGCGTTTTTCAACCCTGGAAACCCTAATCTCGATTCCCTATAAATAGGAGTGAAGGGGCAGCTTTGGAGAGGAGTCCCGACGTGTTTGCAAGTGTGCCGAACTCTGCCGGAGTGGATCTACGAAAACGAAGACGGTGGTTCGCAAGCTACCCAATGGCTCAGATCTGTGTTTGTGACGATCATACGATGAGCGGCTAATCCCGTTAGCCGTTTGCAGAGGATCTTCGACTAAGTTTACTTTTCATTAATTTCTTATGTTTTGATGTATTCGTATCGAGCTAGATCTATTATGTGTATGCAAATGATAAACATTTGGCTATGATTATGATTATGTGTTGCGATTGGTAAAAGCAAGATAGTTTATAGTGGTGTTATTATTCGTGCCGAGTCCATTAGTTTAGGGATTAAGACGAGTATTAATGTTGCATATGCTATGCCGAGAGTTATTGGTTAAAATACATTTGATTAATTTAGTCCCGCAATTAATTATGTCTATGTGATCGTTGCATTAAATTATAGTGAGTAAAACTTATGCCGTGGTGATTCCATGAATGGTTATTCGTCTCTTGATTGTTTATCTACTTCGTTAGTCACTTCATTCTTAATTTTAGTTACAAGCAATAGCAAATCATTACTCTAAACAACTCATTCAAACCCACAATTTCACAATTTAAATGCTTTCAATAAACTTAACTTATAAGGCTTATAACCTAATCCTAATTACGACCAACACTCCCTTTGGATTCGACCCTTACTTCTCTAGCTAATTAGTGTAATTAAGGATTAAATCGGCGAGTCACAACGACGGCCCGTCAGCATTATCAAAGGATTAGAAGATCAAATACTTCATCTATCCAAACAATTGAATGTTTCTCATTCTTCAAATGAATCAGAATTTAATAATTCTAATAATTATTTGAAACATAAAGTTGATCATTCTGATTTATTTTCAGAAAATGATAAAAATCTAATTGAAACTCCTAATCTAGATTCACCTTTAGATCTTAAACTTCAGTTTCTTTTACAGATACACAAAGGCAAAGATAAAATAATTGAAAATCTTCCGGTCAAGGTTTACACTGCTGAACCTTCAAAATCAAAAGATTCAAAAGTTTCTGAAAATACTGATTATTCTTATCAGAAGACATCTTCACAGGAAAAATACCAAGTATTATCAGAAACAGGCTAAAACCAGACAGTTTTTCAGAAAAAAGAGTTTGCACAATTCTGCTCGTTCAAGTTCAAGTTTCTTTCGTTATTCAGATAAATTTTATCATACTAAAAGAAATTTGATTTCTGAGTTTGAGAGAGAAGATAAGAAATATAATCTGCATTGGGTACCTAAACCTGTACTGAAATGGTTACCAAAACCCGTTTTGAAATGGTTACCAAAACCCGTTTTGAAATTGGTACCCAAGAGTGCTAACAAGTCTGGATCCAAATCGGTTTGGATACCAAAGACATCTTGATTTTTTTTTTTGCGGAACAACAGGCTTCTACTCAGATCAGTGTAGAACCCGAACATTATTGGTATTGGTTTTTAGTCAATTCAGACTAGAACCCGGTCTTCATAGATAATGTCTTTTGTACTTCTCAGTACAGGACCAGAGCTAAACGGTTTTAGTTACTTCAATGCTGAGAGCTGAGAGTTGAGAAAGGATTTGAAGAAAATAAAATTCCTACCTACATTTAATTTAGATACTGGGGTAGGCTACGAAGGGTCTGACTAGCAAGGGTACGAGTATAGGAATGAGGCCCAATTGGCCTTCACTGATATGACTTGGTCGGGGGAGTGGACGGAACAGGTTAATAGAGTCTTTATGCCATTCATTTTCGAGTCCGAGTCCTCCACTTCCTACAGCCGAAAAGCTTTCTCTCCGTGCTGTAAGGAGCTTCACACGATTCTTGTGAATAACATCTTACCTCGTGATAGTGACCTGACCAAAGTCAGGCATAGGGATATCACTGTCCTTCATACCGTTCTTAAGGGTAGGCCCATACTCTCCTTTGCATGGACAATTATGAATGACTTATGGGCCATGTACGACATGAGAGAGTGTACGATCATCCCCTATGCTTGGTTGATCTCCAATTTCCTTGAGAGGACGGGCTCACTTTTGCCCGATTCCCTGCTATCTCCCATTTCGGCGACGTTCAATACGGCCGCCATGTTCCCTACCTTGATTTTTAGGGAAGTTGACGAAGGGTTCGAGATATTCGACAAAGAGACAAATAAGTCATATATCGAGGACTATACTCAGGATGAGAGGAGAAAGAGAAAGAGAGGAGAAAGCCGCCAATGAGGTGGAAGTTCGGCATTCTGAGCCGAACCTAGGTGCGTCTACCTCGCGCAGTCGAGGTAATGACAGTTTTAATTTTGACCGCATGATGAGGCGGATTGAGGATATAGCCGTGGGTGAGGGTGAGTTCCGAGAGGATGTGACCCAGAGGCTAGATGAGATGAATGGGCGTATGACCCATATTTATAATAGGATCGATCACTTAGCGGGTCGGGTAGATCAGTTACACGATGGGCAGAGAGCCCTGGCATATCAAAATGCGTACTACCAACACCATGACTGGACATACTGGGAGGGAGTCCGACACCACGAGGACTCCATGGCCGGTATGCCATATTAGTTCTATGAGGATTACACGATGCCTGACTATCAGGCCTATAACCCTGCCGTAGATACTTATGAGCGCTATCCGGCGCATGGCAGGCAGGACCTCCCAGACCCGACGCCTCCTCATTTGGTTCCGCCTACTGCACAGTTCACACATGGCCAGAACTCGTATACCGACCCCTTCAACGGCGTCTTCGGTCCTCCTCCGCCGCCTCCTCCATTTGAGTGATCGGGTACTACCTTTCCGTATTCTTACTTTTCTGTATTTTATTTTATTTTATTTTGTTATGCATTTAATTTCATTATCGTAATTTCATTTTTAGTTCTTAACCGAGTCCTATTTAGAATTTATAATGTTTATATAGTCTGTCATTCATTCCCCAATTGAGTCTTGTTTTCCGATCAGGCCGTGGAACAAGATGATACTTAGAAAATACATGTGCGAGGGAATTGGCTAGTGTTGACAGGATATTTTCGTAGTAATAATTAAAATTTTTTGCCATGTAAAATGAATTCAAGTACGTTAAAATCTATTTGGGCTTATATATAAGTAATGTGTCAAAAGATTTTGGAAACCCATGCAATAAGGGGGAGAACTTAATCATGTTTTAGCCTGAAAAGTAATTTAATTGTAGTCTAGATGGTTCGGGAAATGAAGTCCGTAGGGGTACCACTCATGCCTAATCCCCTAAAACCATATGGTTTTGGAGTGGTTGACCGAAATCTCGTTACATGGACCATCTAGCTAATATAGTGAAAAGAAAAACAGATAGAAACATGGTATTAAA
>JAANYP010001783.1:0-24773 GCA_020465985.1 Centrapalus pauciflorus
TGATTTGGTCTAGCTAGAATGTAAAATTATGAGTTCATTCTTTCAATTTGTTAATTATGAGTTCATTCTTTCAATTTGTTAATTAGATGATTTGGTCTAGCTAGAATGTTAATTAGATGTTATGTTCTGTGCATATGTTTCTTGCTGGCAAATGTGTGATTAATAGTGAATCTTTAAGCACTTGCACAATCTTAAAAGAATATATGTGAGATAGTTGATGTTTAGATCAGAATTGGCCAATAGTTCATTATGACACCTACCTTCAGCAGCAAGGTTTGCCACCACTTTCGCTGAAAAGAGTTTGACTCCCTTGATCTGTTTGAATTGTGTAGACCCAAAGGGGCAACAGCAAAATAAGAGCCATGGTGGTCTGTTGCATAGCTCATGTAAATGTTGAAGCAGCTTGAGCATAAATCCCTCTTACATTCTTTGGAATTTCTTTAACATGTTTTACATGTTTAAATCTGAAAATGAATGTGCGGAATAATATACGTCTTCTTTGATTACGGTGTCCAGAACCATAGAACTTGATTTTATTTCATATAGTTCTTTTTGTTGTTATAAACTTTGCATCCTGTTGTGGAACTTTATTTATTACAATATTCATCTTTTATCCAATTTACAATCAAATATAACCCACTTTTAGAATCCTGGCTCCACCTTGATGCTTGTCTTGAGTTTGCTAGAGAAATTAAGCAATATTCTATTAGCAGCCACATGCACATAGACATGGTGGTCTGTTGCATAGCCAATTATCCTCCTTTCTTGCTGCACTAAATGAAGTAAAATCATAAAGACATAAACTGTTTGAAGTAAAATCAGAAATACATAAGATGTTTGAATGTGTGCAGTGTTTGTGCATGTGTTACTGCACTAAATGATGTAAAGTCGATCAACAGAATCTATTTGTAACAGAACCTGCTACACAAAACAGAACCAAATTTTTGAAAATCCTTATACAAACACTTCAAATCCTTACAAACACACAACCATACACAATTCCATTTGTTCTCCATTTGATAGATCTATAAGCTCAAGTGGTAAGAGCGCCCATTTATGGGAGGACGGTGGTTCGATTCCACCTAGATCTTTACATGCTTTTAAACAAAGTAAACTAGCAGCAAACTACAGCTTCTGTTGACAGAAACAACTTCAAAGTGTTAGCTCAAATCTGTCAAAAGGTTTCACAGAAACACATGAAACATGAGATTCACCAGCAGTATCCAATTTCAAACAACAACAACATATTATAGCATTCTAATTTTTTAACATTCGAATTTCAATCAAAATGGATCAAAACACCGAAAATATAGCATTCCAAAACAAATCTAATGTAACAGCAACATTCCAAAAACCATATTGGTGCTTTTTATCTAATGTAACAGCAACATTCCAAAACTATATTCCAAAAATCTAATGTAATAGCAACATTCTAATGTAACAGCAACCTTCTTTTTTGAACAACCAGTGATATAGTCTTTTTATCTCAGAACCATCATGTACCAGCAGCATCACAAGCCCCACATTTCATGCGTAATATGGATCACGAACGCTACATCTCATCATTCTGTTTTGGTATAGAGTCATCCGCCTAATAAAGATTAAAATTAAACATTAAAATAGGGAAAGAATAAAATATAAAGCCAATATATATACAAGACTTACCTTCTTTTTTGGACACCCAGTAACATAATGGCCTAGTTGCTTACAATAAGAACAAGTTCTCTTTCGTTTTACTTCTAAAGAAGACTTGATTCTCTTTGCACTTTTAGGGCGCCCTTTAGTATTTGTAAGAACACGAGGATCTCGGATAGACATTTGAGGCAACATGTTTACTTGAGATATACCCACATTAGAGTCTTGACATTCATTTTCAACCTCTTTTTCGTTTTTCCGAATCATTTGCTCTTCTAAAAACTTTACCAGGAAAGCATTGAGCTTCTTTATCTCCAGATGAGAGTCTTTTGCTTGTTCAATTGCCTTGGTACAATTTTCATGAACACACCATATGGTGAAGGCACTAACTCCACTTTTATTGTTCATGTCTTCGAGTCCAATATTACCATTGCCTACTTTGTACCTAGCATCTAGTGTCCACCTAGGTAAAATATATTGATCAGGAAGGGTATCAACATGCTTCTTTTTCATCACATATAAGATATGCTTGCATAATATCCCATGAGTTTCAAACTTAGCACACGAACATCTCACATCCACCTCATTTAAGTAATAGAAGTTAACAACTCTCCAGTATCTTTTCTCAACATTCACTTGTCCAACACTATAACTGATTTGTTCAGGACTTTTGCTTAAAGTCTCATGAGTTAAATTGTTGGTGGCTTCTATCCATTCTTTTTTGAAAACCTCAAAAATCTTTCTTGTATAACATTTACCTGCAAATTAAGTAATTATATTATTCTGATAACTTGTTATCCCAAAAGTAGATAATGAGGAACATAATAGACTTAAAACAAAATTACCTGCTTTTGCTTCTATTGGATGAATAGACGAAAGGATTGGCCTGGTGTTCATTGTCTGGAAGTCTTCATTTTCTTCATCAGCCCTTCGAGATTCAACAGCCTTATCATATTGAATTACAAATTCATTCAACATGGTCTTCGAATTAACATATCCATCAAAAAAGGAATGAATACTTTCACTTCTTCCGCTTGTCGTCATTCCGGCAAAAAAAACATCTTTCAAGAAAGCTTTAACCCAATGTCTTCGTTGGTTGTACATCTCTATCATCCACGTACTACTATCAAGCTTATACTTACTACGTAAAACTTCCCATTGAGTTTCAAATTCTTCAACCGTATCACTTTTTACCCATTGTCTATAAGCTTCTTGGAAATCACTATAATGTGATATAAATGGCCGAAGATGTTCTAACTCGTGTTTTTTAATGTGCCATGCACAATAACGATGTCGAGTGTTTGGAAAAACATTTCGAATTGCATTACCCATTGCTTTATCCTGATCAGTTATTATTGCTAATGGGTACTTGTTAAACATGCACTTTAAGAAATGCTCAAATAGCCATTGAAAAGTTTCTTCCTTTTCATTCTCAAGCAATGCACCACCAAAAAGAATTGATTGACCATGGTGATTCACCCCAATAAACGGAGCAAATGGCATCTTAAATTTGTTAGTCATATATGTAACATCAAACACAACTACATCTCCAAATTTTACATAAGCATCTCTTGATCTCCCATCAGCCCAAAAAATATTTCTAGGAGAACCATCATCAAACAAGTCTATTTCAAAATATTGGTTAACATCTGTTGATGCTTTATCTTGAAAGTGCTTGATAAGCCCATAAAACTCTTTACCTTTGTATTGTTTTCGTTGTTCAATCAGAATATCGGCACATTGTTTTGAGGTGACATCAGCTTCATACGGAGATTTTAATGCATTTACAGCTTTTTTAATTTGAGACGGTCTTAACCCGGACTCACCAAGTTCCAACATTAATGTTTTGCAAGCCATGGAGCGATGAAACTTTCCATGAGACCGTTGTTTCATTACTTTCGTTGGTGTAGTGCTCAAAACATGATTGTGTGTATCATTAAAAATATCCACAATCCATTTATCATCTTTTTGTTTAGAAATTCGAAGCTTTGCTTCACACCCGGTTCTTAATTCCCTTCGTTGTTTCTTCAAATACCCACAAGAACTATCACCCTTCAATCTTTTGAAACCTTGTTTGTTGCACACATACATTTTTCGATAAACCTCATTTGTTGTCTTGTTTTTGTAATCCCAATGAATGCGTATACCAAATCCATGTACAAATGCATATTGATTATAAAACGTATATGCATCACTAGGCGTATTAAAGACTCTTCCCAAAAAAATATCAATGTTATGTTCATCTTCATCACATCCAAGATTCAAAGACTCTACATTGGTTTCTTTATCAGATTCGTATTCCAAATCCTCATTATTGACCAAATAACCATTTGCATCAATATCTTCAATTAAATTAGTTTCGAAGGACTCATTTGATGATCGGGAATTTAAATTCATTACGTTCTGTACAAGAGAAAGAATACTTGATAAATATTTAGGATGGATACATGATAAGGCAATGACATAAAGTTCAATGTTATGCTCTAGTCATCAGCAATTATACCAAATATAAAACATAAACAAGCATCAATCTATACTAAATAAAAGCCAAAAACAAATATCAGTGAGATTATCTAAGTGATTATTACAAAGTTATTCAACAGAAACACATCAATTCTAAGTGATTAGTACAACTAATTAGTCTAATTATTTCCAAACAGATTTAAATAATACTTCCTAGAAACACCAAGAATAAGGAAATTAAACAAGTTACTGTAATAAAGAACATCAATATGCTTATGCAGTAAGTAATGATAGATAATTACACATTGAGACTCAATTGGGTTAAAATAAATGATTATTTAACAAAAGCAAGTGTCTTGGTTCCCTATTTCTATATTCGAATATGATGAAAACAAAAGCAAGTGTCAAGAAGAAGACATCATTTATTAAGAAATGAATTAGAGAAATAACCTGATGTTCCAATTCGATTTGGAATGGAAGAAATCGTCTGCTACTTCAACTTGATTATAATGAATGTTTTAAATGTTTTCTTGATGAGCAGGTGGTCGAAACCTGGTTCGATTTGGTATATAAATTCGAAGAAATATGTGAGGAGGAACCAAATTGCAAAGATGAATGAATTTGATTTCGAAGAAATATGTGAGGAGGAACCTGGTTCGATTTCGTTTTCGAGCGAAGCAGAGAAGCAGGGAGGGAGAAGCGAAGCAGAGAAGCAGGGAGGGAGAAGAAGTGGAAGTCGGATGGTCACGCAAGGGAGTCTGGAACAGCAGCGCTTTTTTTTTTTAAATGACCAAAACGACGTCGTTTTGGGGGTTCTATACCCAAGCTTGGGTACATGACAGCCACACACCCACTTTTCCCTATATATGTATATGTATATATATATATATATACATATATATATATATATATATATATATATATATATATATATATATATATATATATATATATATATATATATATATATACATACATACACACACATATAAAGCTCCTCCTGGGCCAAAGCGTCTTCCATGGATCGTTGGAATCTGTCCTTAAATCCCATTGTCATATAATCATGTTCATAATGGGTCGGTAAGATGTCAAACACCTATTCAAGCTATTTCAGGTTTTTTAAACCAATCCTTTCTTTAGATTTATAAATCCTGGTTTCCTTAGGTGTGTTCATATGGATGGTTTGTTCTATTTCTCTGCATTTTAGGAACTTGGCCTTATTATCAGTGGTCATAGGGGATCTTTAATTCAGATACACGGATCTACCAATTCCCTTTCGATCATTTTAAACATGGCCTTATTATCAGTGGTCTCATATGTTAATAACTCATAGCGTATTGTTAGATCAAACGGTTTTGATTTCAAGGAATTCTTAGTCTCGACGGTTGTAGCTAAACTACTCTTAAGATCAGTATTTGAATCATCAACCTGAGATTTTTCTCGAAGTTCTTTAAAGAAGTTATGTTCATTTAACCATTTCTTTTGAACTATTTAGATAGATCTTTTCCGCTTAAAGTTCACTATTTAGAGCATATGATTTATCATTCAAATCTTTAACGTCAATGTAAGATTGAATATCAAGAGAAGCCTGTACCTTATGTCTTGGTTCAAAGTTGGCAGAGTTTATATAATCAGGTACATTTCCAGTTTCGTGGTCCACAATCTTGGATATGGCATCTTGAGGAATCTTTGAGACTTTATGGTTGAATGAATCTTTAACATTATAGATTGATTTGATGAGCTGAACGAGATGGAGTACAATGGGCAACGGAACTCGGTAGTGGTATTGAGTTAGTGAAGCTCAGTAGTGGTAACAAGTTACTGAAACCCAGGGATGAGGGTCTGAGTTAGTAAAACTCGAGAAACAGACTTGAGATTAATTGGAAATCTAAGGGTACAAGTGAACTTGGAGTAATGGAAATTTGGAACAATGGAACTAAGGACAAGGTCCTTGACTTTAGTAAACTTGGGTGGGTGAACTTGGAACAGGAACAGACTTAGCCAAACTCAAGAATGAAACTCAATAATAAACATCGAGTTACATGAACTCAGGAATGTAAAAATCAGTAATAAACCGACTCATGTAAACTCATGATAGATTAAAGATGCATGCAAAGTTGAAACACCAACTTGTCACATAAATTAAAAGCCACTTAGTTACAGATTTTCCCAAACTTGGTGTCAAAAAAAAAAAGTCGCAAACCGGGGACAAAAGTTTCTATACCTTTTATTCTTTGATTCTCGAATTATAGTTTTGACAGGAATGGATATTGAATGAATCACCATTTCTGGAATCTCTCAAATAAAGCAATTAAAAACAGCATAATTTACAGAAATGCATGCATAATATACAGTAAAAACCTGCACTGTCCAATTCAATTCTAAATTCAGCAGTATGAATGAGTTTTCTGCAACTAGAATGAGCATTTTGAAAATTTTAAATATCTTTTTTGAAATCTAATATTCAAATTAATCAAAAATAATCCTTTAGCGTTGAAACCACATGTAAATCCCAATAAATCAAACATAAATTATAATATTAAACAAGATGAATAATAATAACGTTATTCGAATGATTAGATTAAATATTTAATGACAAGATAAAAAAAAAAGAATTGTTTTCCACACTTCTCTTGTGGTTTTCATTCTATTATATAGATAATTCATACAATATGGAAAGGATTCCACAGATCCTAATCAATAGGCTCCTACCATCTTTACATTCAATCATTCCTAGTATTAAGAAATACCATAATACTCATGCCTAATGTATTGCTATTTACCATGTTTACATTCCCCCTCAATCTTAATCGTGACAAGTTTTAGATTGTAACAAACACGATCTAGCATGCTTCGAGTTGCTGGCTCGGTAAATCCATCAGCTACCTAATCATCAGAAGATATAAAACGAACATCTAGTGCACTGATTTCCACCTTCTCTCTGACAAAGTGAAAATTCACTTCTAGGTGTTTCATTTATGCATGGAAAACAGGGTTGGCTGTTAAGTAGGTAGCTCCCAAATAATCACACCATAGTACTGTTGGTCGCGAATGATACACGTCCAATTCTTTAAGCAGATATTGTACCCATGTTGCTTCTGTTGTGCCATCAGTCAGGGCCTTGTATTCAGCTTTTGTGCTGGAGCGGGACACTTTAGGCTGTTTGCGTGAACTCCATGAAATCAGATTAGGGTCTAGGAATACTGAAAATCCTCTAGTAGACCTTCGATCATCTATGAAACCAGCCCAATCTGCATCCGTAAATACACTTAATAATGTAGAGCTTGATTTTTGAATTCAAAGATCTGTAGTTATCGTGCCTTTTATATATCTTAAGATGTGTTTGACAGCCTCCCAATGAACATCAGTAGTAGGTTCTGAAAGATACTGGCATACTTTGCTAACCACAAAAGAAATATACAGCCGTGTTAAAGTAAGATATTGCAAACCTCCAACCATGCTTCTTTATTTGGAAGGATCATCATTATTAAGAGTTGTCCCATGATCACGAGCAAGTTTATTCTGGTAACAGACATGGGTGTTGAAACGCTCTTGCAATTCTCCGTATGAGCAAAGTGAAAGAGATCACAGGCATATTTGTGCTGATTCAAGGTGATTCCCATTAAATTGTAGACTGCTTCAATCCCTAAGAAACAAGTCAGCCATCCAAGATCTTTCATTGGGAAGGTGGAAGACAAGACGGAGAGCAACGGATCAATAGCTTGTTAAGATGAGCCAGCAATTATAATGTCATCTACATGCACAAGCACGTAGATAGTATTGTCCACATGATGAAAAAAGAAGAGGTGGTGTCAGCCTTAGAAGACTAAAAACCAAGCTGATATAATCTGTCACTACGTCTAGCAAACCAGGCACGAGGTGACTATTTGAGGCTATAGAGGGCCTTTTGGAGTTGGTACACATGATTTGGCCGATTAGAATCCTTAAATCCTGGAGGTTGCTTCATATAAATTTCCTGATCCAAATAACGATAAAGGAAGGCACTGTTCACATCAATTTGTCTAAGATGCCATCCTCGAGATACTGCTAGAGACAAAACTAATCGAACAGTTGTAGGCTTCACAACTGCACTAAAAGTGTCGAAATAATCAAGGCCATATTATTGAGTAAAAAACTGCGAGCAACTAGACGTGCCTTGTGCTTATCAATAGAGCCGTTTGGGTGTTGTTTAAATTTGAAAACCCACTTACAGTCAACTATATTAGCACCAGTCGGCCATGGAACGAGAACCCATATGTTACTTTTTTGGAGTGCATCAAACTCGGTCGCCATAGCACTACACCATGCTGGCTTGAAAAGGGCCTGATAAAGTGATCTAGGATCGACAAAGAAAGCACGTCTGTTTGCGTCCAGTTGTTGCATGTTATGTTGGTGAGGGCGTAACATCTGGCAAGCTTGGTTCGTGCACAGGAGGTGTTATTGCTATATAGGTTCGGGTTTGCCTTGGATATTGATCATAGGCATTGGTACAGATCGTAATGATGCTGCAGCTGCATCAGAAGAGTCAGACAACAAAAACTATAGGTCATAGTTTCGCATATGATCATTCATAACTGCCGGTTCAGATTGGGGAAATAAAACAGGTGCACACATAGAAGATGGAATAGTAGAATAAGATGGAGTTACTACAGGAAATCGAGATTCATCAAAAATAACATCCCGTGACACATATATACGACCAGTACTCTTATCTAAACACTTGTACCCTTTGTGTACTGAACTATATCCTAGGAAGACACATAATTTGGACCAAAAGTCAAGTTTATGGGAGTTGTATTTGCGAAGACTCGGCCAGCATGCACATCCAAAAGTATGAAGAAAATAATAATTAGGGATTATGTTGAGGAGAAGAGTTATGGGTGTAGAATAATTTAGAATACGACTAGGCATGCGATTTATGAGATACTAAGGGTGCGTTTAGTTAACGAAAACTAGTCATTTTTCAGTTTCAGTTTTCAAGTTATAGTTTTTAGAAAAAAACAAGGGTTTCTATGAAAAGTGAAAACTTGTTTAGATGATGAAGTTTTAGTTATATGAAAAATAAAATGAGTGATTATAAAATAAAAAAAATAGGATAGGTGATGGAAAAGTAAGAGAGAGAAAGAGAGTATTATAAAAAAATAGGATAGGTAATAGAAAAGTAAGAGAGAGAATATGAAAAGTGGTGTTTTAAAAAGTGAAATGAAAATTTATGAAATTGTTGTTAAGTAAACAAGTTTTCATTTTTGTTGAAACGTGAGATGCAAATTTTGGAAATTTTCATAAACTAAACGCGCCCTAAGCCGTCAGAAAAGCTTCATCCCATAAAGAAAGAGGAAAAGAGGAATGTGCCAGAAGTGCCAAGCCTATTTCACCGAGTTGATGATACCAATTGATAATTCAGAATCAACAATAACAAATATAGATCTAACAACTAAGAACAACAATTGAGACACAAATAGCTGATTGATTTGATTCTAGAGAAAGAAATTACATACACAGTTCTTGGAATGGGTGCACTGAAAACGATAATGAAACCCTATCCGTACAATAAGAGAATATTTCATGCAAAGTTCTATCCTGCTACAGTACACATACATCTATTTATTCACAAACAAAACTATTAAGGAATTACAATATAAACCCTAGACTTAGTACATTCATAAAGAAACATTAATTCCCAACACTTTCTTATGAGAAAATTTCAACTTCTCCACTAGAACAAGTATTTTGTGTTTCGGAATTGAGGTTGGAATTTAGGGATGAGGTATGGGAACAACTGGTTTGACATTCATTTCTGCCTATGAGTAACTATGGAAGAAGTCATTATCTAAAGTTGTATAATAGAATGACTGTTAGTTAGTTGCTATGCTTTTTCCATATATATATATATATATATATATATATATATATATATATATATATATATATATATATATATATATATATATATATATATATATATATATATATATATATATATATATATACATATATATATATATGGGAAAAGTGGGTGTGTGGCTGTCATGTACCCAAGCTTGGGTATAGAACCCCCAAAACGACGTCGTTTTGGTCATTTAAAAAAAAAAAGCGCTGCTGCTCCCTACACTATCCTCCCTGCTTCTCTTCTTCAATCGAAATCGAACCCCTCCGTCCTTCTATTCTTCAATCGCCCTCCTCCCTATCGAACCAGACCTGTTCCACTCTCCTCCCTGCTTCTCTTCTCCAATCGAAATCGAACCCATCACTGCTTCTCTTCTCCCATCGAAATCGAACCCATCACCTCTTCGAACCAGGGTTTCTTTGGTTCTCCTCTTCGAACCAAAGGGTTCTTCGCTTATAATGTGATCGACTTTAGGGTTCTTCGAATTTATGGTTTCTTTGGTTCTCCTCTTTCTTCGAATTTAGGGTTCTTTGTTTTTGATTTATTCTCCCTACGCCAATACTCCAATCGAGTATTCTGCCTCTGATTTGGACGAATGCCAATTGCTTGCTCCACCTCTGTTTTGATTGCTCCTCTCATCAGATTCAGGTACTTGGTTACAAGGTTTATTGATACATTGAGGTTTAAAAGTATATGAACCATTTTAGAATTGTACACATCTAGTAGTTATATGTGATTTCTTTGAGTTGTTTATACAAGTGATTTGGTCTAGCTAGAATGTAAAATTATGAGTTCATTCTTTCAATTTGTTAATTATGAGTTCATTCTTTCAATTTGTTAATTAGATGATTTGGTCTAGCTAGAATGTTAATTAGATGTTATGTTCTGTGCATATGTTTCTTGCTGGCAAATGTGTGATTAATAGTGAATCTTTAAGCACTTGCACAATCTTAAAAGAATATATGTGAGATAGTTGATGTTTAGATCAGAATTGGCCAATAGTTCATTATGACACCTACCTTCAGCAGCAAGGTTTGCCACCACTTTCGCTGAAAAGAGTTTGACTCCCTTGATCTGTTTGAATTGTGTAGACCCAAAGGGGCAACAGCAAAATAAGAGCCATGGTGGTCTGTTGCATAGCTCATGTAAATGTTGAAGCAGCTTGAGCATAAATCCCTCTTACATTCTTTGGAATTTCTTTAACATGTTTTACATGTTTAAATCTGAAAATGAATGTGCGGAATAATATACGTCTTCTTTGATTACGGTGTCCAGAACCATAGAACTTGATTTTATTTCATATAGTTCTTTTTGTTGTTATAAACTTTGCATCCTGTTGTGGAACTTTATTTATTACAATATTCATCTTTTATCCAATTTACAATCAAATATAACCCACTTTTAGAATCCTGGCTCCACCTTGATGCTTGTCTTGAGTTTGCTAGAGAAATTAAGCAATATTCTATTAGCAGCCACATGCACATAGACATGGTGGTCTGTTGCATAGCCAATTATCCTCCTTTCTTGCTGCACTAAATGAAGTAAAATCATAAAGACATAAACTGTTTGAAGTAAAATCAGAAATACATAAGATGTTTGAATGTGTGCAGTGTTTGTGCATGTGTTACTGCACTAAATGATGTAAAGTCGATCAACAGAATCTATTTGTAACAGAACCTGCTACACAAAACAGAACCAAATTTTTGAAAATCCTTATAAAAACACTTCAAATCCTTACAAACACACAACCATACACAATTCCATTTGTTCTCCATTTGATAGATCTATAAGCTCAAGTGGTAAGAGCGCCCATTTATGGGAGGACGGTGGTTCGATTCCACCTAGATCTTTACATGCTTTTAAACAAAGTAAACTAGCAGCAAACTACAGCTTCTGTTGACAGAAACAACTTCAAAGTGTTAGCTCAAATCTGTCAAAAGGTTTCACAGAAACACATGAAACATGAGATTCACCAGCAGTATCCAATTTCAAACAACAACAACATATTATAGCATTCTAATTTTTTAACATTCGAATTTCAATCAAAATGGATCAAAACACCGAAAATATAGCATTCCAAAACAAATCTAATGTAACAGCAACATTCCAAAAACCATATTGGTGCTTTTTATCTAATGTAACAGCAACATTCCAAAACTATATTCCAAAAATCTAATGTAATAGCAACATTCTAATGTAACAGCAACCTTCTTTTTTGAACAACCAGTGATATAGTCTTTTTATCTCAGAACCATCATGTACCAGCAGCATCACAAGCCCCACATTTCATGCGTAATATGGATCACGAACGCTACATCTCATCATTCTGTTTTGGTATAGAGTCATCCGCCTAATAAAGATTAAAATTAAACATTAAAATAGGGAAAGAATAAAATATAAAGCCAATATATATACAAGACTTACCTTCTTTTTTGGACACCCAGTAACATAATGGCCTAGTTGCTTACAATAAGAACAAGTTCTCTTTCGTTTTACTTCTAAAGAAGACTTGATTCTCTTTGCACTTTTAGGGCGCCCTTTAGTATTTGTAAGAACACGAGGATCTCGGATAGACATTTGAGGCAACATGTTTACTTGAGATATACCCACATTAGAGTCTTGACATTCATTTTCAACCTCTTTTTCGTTTTTCCGAATCATTTGCTCTTCTAAAAACTTTACCAGGAAAGCATTGAGCTTCTTTATCTCCAGATGAGAGTCTTTTGCTTGTTCAATTGCCTTGGTACAATTTTCATGAACACACCATATGGTGAAGGCACTAACTCCACTTTTATTGTTCATGTCTTCGAGTCCAATATTACCATTGCCTACTTTGTACCTAGCATCTAGTGTCCACCTAGGTAAAATATATTGATCAGGAAGGGTATCAACATGCTTCTTTTTCATCACATATAAGATATGCTTGCATAATATCCCATGAGTTTCAAACTTAGCACACGAACATCTCACATCCACCTCATTTAAGTAATAGAAGTTAACAACTCTCCAGTATCTTTTCTCAACATTCACTTGTCCAACACTATAACTGATTTGTTCAGGACTTTTGCTTAAAGTCTCATGAGTTAAATTGTTGGTGGCTTCTATCCATTCTTTTTTGAAAACCTCAAAAATCTTTCTTGTATAACATTTACCTGCAAATTAAGTAATTATATTATTCTGATAACTTGTTATGCCAAAAGTAGATAATGAGGAACATAATAGACTTAAAACAAAATTACCTGCTTTTGCTTCTATTGGATGAATAGACGAAAGGATTGGCCTGGTGTTCATTGTTTGGAAGTCTTCATTTTCTTCATCAGCCCTTCGAGATTCAACAGCCTTATCATATTGAATTACAAATTCATTCAACATGGTCTTCGAATTAACATATCCATCAAAAAAGGAATGAATACTTTCACTTCTTCCGCTTGTCGTCATTCCGGCAAAAAAAACATCTTTCAAGAAAGCTTTAACCCAATGTATTCGTTGGTTGTACATCTCTATCATCCACGTACTACTATCAAGCTTATACTTACTACGTAAAACTTCCCATTGAGTTTCAAATTCTTCAACCGTATCACTTTTTACCCATTGTCTATAAGCTTCTTGGAAATCACTATAATGTGATATAAATGGCCGAAGATGTTCTAACTCGTGTTTTTTAATGTGCCATGCACAATAACGATGTCGAGTGTTTGGAAAAACATTTCGAATTGCATTACCCATTGCTTTATCCTGATCAGTTATTATTGCTAATGGGTACTTGTTAAACATGCACTTTAAGAAATGCTCAAATAGCCATTGAAAAGTTTCTTCCTTTTCATTCTCAAGCAATGCACCACCAAAAAGAATTGATTGACCATGGTGATTCACCCCAATAAACGGAGCAAATGGCATCTTAAATTTGTTAGTCATATATGTAACATCAAACACAACTACATCTCCAAATTTTACATAAGCATCTCTTGATCTCCCATCAGCCCAAAAAATATTTCTAGGAGAACCATCATCAAACAAGTCTATTTCAAAATATTGGTTAACATCTGTTGATGCTTTATCTTGAAAGTGCTTGATAAGCCCATAAAACTCTTTACCTTTGTATTGTTTTCGTTGTTCAATCAGAATATCGGCACATTGTTTTGAGGTGACATCAGCTTCATACGGAGATTTCAATGCATTTACAGCTTTTTTAATTTGAGACGGTCTTAACCCGGACTCACCAAGTTCCAACATTAATGTTTTGCAAGCCATGGAGCGATGAAACTTTCCATGAGACCAGTGTTTCATTACTTTCGTTGGTGTAGTGCTCAAAACATGATTGTGTGTATCATTAAAAATATCCACAATCCATTTATCATCTTTTTGTTTAGAAATTCGAAGCTTTGCTTCACACCCGGTTCTTAATTCCCTTCGTTGTTTCTTCAAATACCCACAAGAACTATCACCCTTCAATCTTTCGAAACCTTGTTTGTTGCACACATACATTTTTCGATAAACCTCATTTGTTGTCTTGTTTTTGTAATCCCAATGAATGCGTATACCAAATCCATGTACAAATGCATATTGATTATAAAACGTATATGCATCACTAGGCGTATTAAAGACTCTTCCCAAAAAAATATCAATGTTATGTTCATCTTCATCACATCCAAGATTCAAAGACTCTACATTGGTTTCTTTATCAGATTCGTATTCCAAATCCTCATTATTGACCAAATAACCATTTGCATCAATATCTTCAATTAAATTAGTTTCGAAGGACTCATTTGATGATCGGGAATTTAAATTCATTACGTTCTGTACAAGAGAAAGAATACTTGATAAATATTTAGGATGGATACATGATAAGGCAATGACATAAAGTTCAATGTTATGCTCTAGTCATCAGCAATTATACCAAATATAAAACATAAACAAGCATCAATCTATACTAAATAAAAGCCAAAAACAAATATCAGTGAGATTATCTAAGTGATTATTACAAAGTTATTCAACAGAAACACATCAATTCTAAGTGATTAGTACAACTAATTAGTCTAATTATTTCCAAACAGATTTAAATAATACTTCCTAGAAACACCAAGAATAAGGAAATTAAACAAGTTACTGTAATAAAGAACATCAATATGCTTATGCAGTAAGTAATGATAGATAATTACACATTGAGACTCAATTGGGTTAAAATAAATGATTATTTAACAAAAGCAAGTGTCTTGGTTCCCTATTTCTATATTCGAATATGATGAAAACAAAAGCAAGTGTCAAGAAGAAGACATCATTTATTAAGAAATGAATTAGAGAAATAACCTGATGTTCCAATTCGATTTGGAATGGAAGAAATCGTCTGCTACTTCAACTTGATTATAATGAATGTTTTAAATGTTTTCTTGATGAGCAGGTGGTCGAAACCTGGTTCGATTTGGTATATAAATTCGAAGAAATATGTGAGGAGGAACCAAATTGCAAAGATGAATGAATTTGATTTCGAAGAAATATGTGAGGAGGAACCTGGTTCGATTTCGTTTTCGAGCGAAGCAGAGAAGCAGGGAGGGAGAAGCGAAGCAGAGAAGCAGGGAGGGAGAAGAAGTGGAAGTCGGATGGTCACGCAAGGGAGTCTGGAACAGCAGCGCTTTTTTTTTTTAAATGACCAAAACGACGTCGTTTTGGGGGTTCTATACCCAAGCTTGGGTACATGACAGCCACACACCCACTTTTCCCTATATATGTATATGTATATATATATATATATACATATATATATATATATATATATATATATATATATATATATATATATATATATATATATATATATATATATATATATACATATATACATACACATATAAAGCTCCTCCTTGGCCAAAGCGTCTTCCATGGATCGTTGGAATCTGTCCTTAAATCACATTGTCATATAATCATGTTCATAATGGGTCAGTAAGATGTCAAACACCTATTCAAGCTATTTCAGGTTTTTTAAACCAATCCTTTCTTTAGATTTATAAAACCTGGTTTCCTTAGGTGTGTTCATATGGATGGTTTGTTCTATTTCTCTGCATTTTAGGAACTTGGCCTTATTATCAGTGGTCATAGGGGAACTTTAATTCGGATACACGGATCTACCAATTCCCTTTCGATCATTTTAAACATGGCCTTATTATCAGTGGTCTCATATGTTAATAACTCATAGCGTATTGTTAGATCAAACGGTTTTGATTTCAAGGAATTCTTAGTCTCGACGGTTGTAGCTAAACTACTCTTAAGATCAGTATTTGAATCATCAACCTGAGATTTTTCTCGAAGTTCTTTAAAGAAGTTATGTTCATTTAACCATTTCTTTTGAACTATTTAGATAGATCTTTTCCGCTTAAAGTTCACTATTTAGAGCATATGATTTATCATTCAAATCTTTAACGTCAATGTAAGATTGAATATCAAGAGAAGCCTGTACCTTATGTCTTGGTTCAAAGTTGGCAGAGTTTATATAATCAGGTACATTTCCAGTTTCGTGGTCCACAATCTTGGATATGGCATCTTGAGGAATCTTTGAGACTTTATGGTTGAATGAATCTTTAACATTATAGATTGATTTGATGAGCTGAACGAGATGGAGTACAATGGGCAACGGAACTCGGTAGTGGTATTGAGTTAGTGAAGCTCAGTAGTGGTAACAAGTTACTGAAACCCAGGGATGAGGGTCTGAGTTAGTAAAACTCGAGAAACAGACTTGAGATTAATTGGAAATCTAAGGGTACAAGTGAACTTGGAGTAATGGAAATTTGGAACAATGGAACTAAGGACAAGGTCCTTGACTTTAGTAAACTTGGGTGGGTGAACTTGGAACAGGAACAGACTTAGCCAAACTCAAGAATGAAACTCAATAATAAACATCGAGTTAGATGAACTCAGGAATGTAAAAATCAGTAATAAACCGACTCATGTAAACTCATGATAGATTAAAGATGCATGCAAAGTTGAAACACCAACTTGTCACATAAATTAAAAGCCACTTAGTTATAGATTTTCCCAAACTTGGTGTCAAAAAAAAAAAAGTCGCAAACCGGGGACAAAAGTTTCTATAGCTTTTATTCTTTGATTCTCGAATTATAGTTTTGACAGGAATGGATATTGAATGAATCACCATTTCTGGAATCTCTCAAATAAAGCAATTAAAAACAACATAATTTACAGAAATGCATGCATAATATACAGTAAAAACCTGCACTGTCCAATTCAATTCCAAATTCAGCAGTATGAATGAGTTTTCTGCAACTTGAATGAGCATTTTAAAAATATTAAATATCTTTTTTGAAATCTAATATTCAAATTAATCAAAAATAATCCTTTAGCGTTGAAACCACATGTAAATCCCAATAAATCAAACATAAATTATAATATTAAACAAGATGAATAATAATAACGTTATTCGAATGATTAGATTAAATATTTAATGACAAGATAAAAAAGAAAGAATTGTTTTCCACACTTCTCTTGTGGCTTTCATTCTATTATATAGATAATTCATACAATATGGAAAGGATTCCACAGGTCCTAATCAATAGGCTCCTACCATCTTTACATTCAATCATTCCTAGTATTAAGAAATTCCATAATACTCATGCCTAATGTATTGCTATTTACCATGTTTACATTCCCCCTCAATCTTAATCGTGACAAGGTTTAGATTGTAACAAACACGATCTAGCATGCTTCGAGTTGCTGGCTCGGTAAATCCATCAGCTACCTAATCATCAGAAGATATAAAACGAACATCTAGTGCACCGATTTCCACCTTCTCTCTGACAAAGTGAAAATTCACTTCTAGGTGTTTCATTTATGCATGGAAAACAGGGTTGGCTGTTAAGTAGGTAGCTCCCAAATAATCACACCATAGTACTGTTGGTCACGAATGATACACGTCCAATTCTTTAAGCAGATATTGTACCCATGTTGCTTCTGTTGTGCCATTAGTCAGGTCCTTGTATTCAGCTTTTGTGCTGGAGCGGGACACTTTAGGCTGTTTGCGTGAACTCCATGAAATCAGATTAGGGTCTAGGAATACTGAAAATCCTCTAGTAGACCTTCGATCATCTATGAAACCAGCCCAATCTGCATCCGTAAATACACTTAATAATGTAGAGCTTGATTTTTGAATTCAAAGATCTGTAGTTATCGTGCCTTTTATATATCTTAAGATGTGTTTGACAGCCTCCCAATGAACATCAGTAGTAGGTTCTGAAAGATACTGGCATACTTTGCTAACCACAAAAGAAATATACAGCCGTGTTAAAGTAAGATATTGCAAACCTCCAACCATGCTTCTTTATTTGGAAGGATCATCATTATTAAGAGTTGTCCCATGATCACGAGCAAGTTTATTCTGGTAACAGACATGGGTGTTGAAACGCTCTTGCAATTCACCATATGAGCAAAGTGAAAGAGATCACAGGCATATTTGTGCTGATTCAAGGTGATTCCCATTAAATTGTAGACTGCTTCAATCCCTAAGAAACAAGTCAGCCATCCAAGATCTTTCATTGGGAAGGTGGAAGACAAGACGGAGAGCAACGGATCAATAGCTTGTTAAGATGAGCCAGCAATTATAATGTCATCTACATGCACAAGCACGTAGATAGTATTGTCCACATGATGAAAAAAGAAGAGGTGGTGTCAGCCTTAGAAGACTAAAAACCAAGCTGATATAATCTGTCACTACGTCTAGCAAACCAGGCACGAGGTGACTATTTGAGGCTATAGAGGGCCTTTTGGAGTTGGTACACATGATTAGGCCGATTTGAATCCTTAAATCCTGGAGGTTGCTTCATATAAATTTCCTGATCCAAATAACCATAAAGGAAGGCACTGTTCACATCAATTTGTCTAAGATGCCATCCTCGAGATACTGCTAGAGACAAAACTAATCGAACAGTTGTAGGCTTCACAACTGCACTGAAAGTGTCGAAATAATCAATGCCATATTATTGAGTAAAAAACTGCGAGCAACTAGACGTGCCTTGTGCTTATCAATAGAGCCGTTTGGGTGTTGTTTAAATTTGAAAACCCACTTACAACTGATGTAAAAGCAAAAATTACAACTTATGTAATAATGTACAACTAATGTACAAGATGTACAACTAATGTACAAGATGTTTGGACTGTTTGAGTTGGGAGCAGAAAACGGTAAGCCCGTCCAACTGATGGACAGCTCCCATTCTTCACCTACCCAGACGGTAGATGGACTTCATATCAATGGAGAAGGATCCTGAACCATCTTTTCCAGTTCTTCCCTTGTATCCTCAAGTTCCTCAACTTCACTTCTGATGATCATGAACTTGGGATCATTGAGCTCTCCTCTTTCATAGAAGCCTCTGAGCTGATCCCAGATGGCTGCTCTCCATTTGCTAGACTGCCTGAAAGAAACTGCAAGTCTGAAGGCTGCAAGTTGTCTCAGATCAACTTTGTACAGCTCTGAGGCTCTTTGGAAGCACTTCTTCTGAGTTAGGGGATCTACAAAAAATGCCCCCAGCTCAGGTTCTTCTATAATCTTGCCATCCTCAAACTCTATTCCTTTAGGCAGACTATGATCAACTCCTTTTATTTCAATGGCATAGTCGCCCTGTTCAATCAGCGTAAGGAGTAGCTCCATCTCTGTATCCTTCTTTGTCCTTCTGCCCTTTATTTTGGGGTATGTCACAGAGACACCCTCTTTTACTTCTTTTGGAATCAGGCCCAGCTCACTTACTCTCTCCATCAGCTTCTTGATGTATGCCCTGATAGTCTTAGCCGTTTCTGACTTAGACTGGCTCAGGGCAACTGCCAGTTCCACCCATTCCCTGTATCCCATCTGTGCAACATCAGTGTGATCGTAGGATTCCATTTCAGGGCCTGTTGCACCCATCCTGGTGATCTGAAGCTTCCACTGTGTGCCTTTTCTTGAAATGGGAACAGCTTTGACAATCGCTTCCTTGGCAAGCCTTCTAGTAGCAACATCATGAAATTTCTTTCTAGCCAAGTTGTCAAAGTGGAATTTGGCTCTGGCAGAGGGTACTTGAGTCTTGGTCACAGAGACCTGAGCACCCTGTGCTTTTTCTCCCTCCTTTTCTCCTGCTGATACCTTAGCAGCTTCCATTAAATTCTTTTGCACCTCCAAGGTAGACATTTTAATTTTCTTTGCTTCTTGGAGTGCAAAAGATTTAGCAGCTTTAGCAGATTCTTCTTCTTTTCTCAATTCCTCCAGAGCTTGAAGCTGTTCTTCTCTAAACTCAAAGTACTTGTGCATAGGAAGACCCATCTCTTTAGCCCTGGCTTTGTGAAACTTAAGATCAGCTGCTTTCTGCTGTTGTTGATCAATGGCTGCTTTTTCTTTTCCTTTAGCTGCTGCTGTAGTGACAGCAGCCTCAGGAATTTCTTCTTCTTCTTCTTCTTCTTCAGTTAGAATTAAGTGCCTCCTTTTACTGCTAGGCCTGTCCTCAGGAATGACTTCCTCCCTCTTAGACTGAGCAGGGTTGGAGAGACAGCCTGAGTAGGCATAGCAGCTTGAGAGGCACCTTCAGCTGTACCTGTAGATGTCCCTGCTGGTTGACCAGTGGGAGTTGTAGGTACTGCTTTCTCCTTAGGAGAAGAGGTTTTCTCCCCCTTAGACTTAGTCTTCGAGGCAGATGACTTCTCCCCCTTTGAAGGAGATGGAACAGCACCTTCAACACCTGGTCTGCCTGAAGACACAAAGTCAGCAGGCTTACCAGCAGTTTTGGCAGCAGGTTTGGGGCCAACCAGGTTTGTCACTAAGAAAGCCAGGTTGTCCTTAACCTCTGCAAGCTGGGAAAGACAGGCCTGAAGAGAAGAGGCTTGGGAATCAGCAAGAGTGGTCAGCTTAACTATGTTTTCCCTATCAGATGCTGTGAACAACAGGCTTTGAAGCTGTGCAAGATGGACTTCAAGAGTATCTTGCACATCAGCAAGGTCTGAGGACACAGTATTTGATAGAGAGCCAAGAAGAGTGTTCAGGCTGGCCAATGTGTTAGGAAGGGTAGTGTTGCAAGAATTTAGGAGAGATGACAGCTGTTGGGAAATGGCTGCCATAGAGGACACAGAGTCCTGTTGTAAGGAGAGGATAGAGGAGAGAGAGTTGGATACAGTTTGCAGCTGTGCAGTGAGTGCAATCAGCTGTGAAGAGTTGTCAGTTTGGGGAGTGACTGGGAAGGATTCTTTGAACATATCAAAGAAGCCTTTGAGCTGCGCAGACACAGAGTCTGAGATGATGGATGGTAGGGAGTGCATGGTGTTTTCCAAAGAGCCAACTTTGTTGGTCAGCAAAGAAAGCTGATCCTTCAAAGGCAGGTCTTTAGGAGATGGTTGTGTATGGGTGGATTGTTTTGAGTGGGTAGATGGAGAAGACGATGATGAGGCTGGTGTTTGAGGAGGTGATGGAGAGGGAAGAGGGACTTTGGACAGAAGCTCCATAGCCTGGGCAAAAGTAAGATGGCCCAGGTTGGAGGGATCAAGAGGTCCTTCAGCAGCGGCTGTAGCTGCATCACCAGGAGAAGGGGATTGATGTTTTGGGGCCTTTTCAGATGCCTGGTTTGTGTTGCCAAACACCGCTCTTATGAAACCAGTGGTGGTTCCCTCTGCAGTGGCCTTGGTGCTAAGCACCTCTCTTTGGAGATGGGATATGCAATTTCAACATCAGCAGTGGTTGAAAACCTGCTGATGGAATTTGGCATGAAGGGATCGAGCCTCACCAGAGGGATGGTATGATCCCTGAGGTTCATCAGCTTGGGTTGTTGGTCCCTCAGCAGCTGTTTGGTGTAGAACAGCTGTATCATGGGGAGCAGAAGTTTGAGTCTGAGCTGCTGATTGGTCTATACCAGCAGCGTGGGCACCTCGTGCAGACTCAGGGTGTGAGGAGATTTGAGTGGGGGACAGTGTGGACTCAGTATGGAGTGGAGAGGAATCCTGTCTTTCAATATCCTCAGCCTGTTAGGAGGCTGGGATAGTTGATGTGGCTATCTCCTTTTTACAACTGGTTCCTGTTGGGAGAAACCAGAGGGTCTAGGCTGACAGCTGACCTGGGTAGATCAGATTGGAGTTGAAGCAGGCTCCAATGAGCTGAACTGATCAACAAATAGGAGAGGCAAGCGGGTAGTGGGGGTGGGGGTGGGTGCCTTCCTTTTCAACTGAACCCTGGTGAGAGGTGAACAGAGGAGTTGGTTTTGTGGGCTGTTTTCTTTTTGGATCGTGATTTGCGTTGGTTAATGGATGGTGATGTGGGTGATTGTGGAGTAAGGGAGAGGATCTGTTTGACAGGATGTGAGAACCGGGTTAGGAACAGTGGGCGGCCTGTGCCATAGTCTCTTGTGCCACAGAGGGCACCGAGCCACCAAGGCTCTTCAGGCTCAACAAGATGAAACCAAGGGTGAGGGCTCTGACTCTTCCTCGCCACAAGGCCTAAGGACCGACTCAGACTTAGGCGTTTTGGCCTTCTTTTTCACCGGCGCCCAGCTTCAGTTGCCGGGTCCTTTTTACAAGTTGGGTCTGAGCCATTGGAATAGTCCTTGGCTGCACTTTGGTTTCTGGGTTTTACGCACGTGGTACAACGACTAATATACCATCTCCTGGTCCAGGACACCAGGATGTAGTCATCGCGTGTTCAACGGATGAACTGAAGGAAACTCCACCATTTCTCATAACCGTTCCCCACATAGTTTTTGGGAATGGTGTTCAAGTTAGCAAGTTGTCGTTCGGTGGAGATATTGATGATCGCAGTGGTGACTGACGCATGTTTGGACAGATCATCCCGACGTCACTGGGAGAAATGAGGATTGGATCATGTGAGCCTTTGGGAATTTTTTTGAGGATTGTGAGAAGCAACGGACACTTAGTCTAGTTTTAGGGTTCTTGAGGATTTCTGGACATATGAGAGAAGAAACTGAACAGTCGTAGGTATTTATAGGATTGAATGGTCCGTTGTATGAGAGAGAAAAGATTGGGGGTCTTGATTTGAAATGTTAGTTTGACGGAAAAAGGAAACGGTTAGTCCATGTGCAGAACATTTTGTCAGACCACTTGCCTTTTTAATCACTAACATCAACGAAATTCACCATTATCCGCAGTAGAATTAAGTTAAATTAAAACATTAAATTTAAGTAAACTTAATTACGAGAAGGGAAGAGTTTAATTAAAGCTTCTGGTCTACGCTGTTGGTCAAACCTGTGATGATCAAGGGCAACACAAGGTTCTTAGTCTCAAGTATGTTATCACCTTCAAACTGTGCCTTATTCACCTGTTCCTCTTTTGAAGAACAGGTTGATGTTCATAGTTGAACGTGGGTTACAAACAAAGAATTGTAGACAGTGTGTGAAAGGATGAACCAGATGTGAGGATTGAGGATGGACCATCAGCGCAGGTGTGGACTACAACCTGTTGTGTTCAGCCCGTTCTCATGCTTCATCCTGTTTCAAGTTTTTCAGAAAATTGGCTACGTACCGAACAGCATAGCCGTTCTGTCTAAGCTGTTCTGAGAAACTGAGCAGTGTGAGACATACAATCGTTTGACTTGAGGAGAAACACTTAGTCACTCTTGTTTAAACATGCCCCAGCTTACTGACAATAGGTTGTAATTAAAACTTGTTTATCCAGAGGTTTGGTGATGAAAAGTCTGCAAGCTGTTCATTGGTGGTGGAATAAAACTTACCTCCACATACCTTTCTGAATGTGACCCTGATGTAGTGATGTCTGACTTCAATATGCTTTGTTCTTGCATGAAATTGGATTGTTGGGTATGCCATTGCCACTTGTGTTATCACACAGATAGGAGTTTTCCTCTACACAAGGGCCATCATCTTCAAGCTGAGCTGCATCCACAGAATCTGCCCACAGGCAGCTTCCGGAGCAGCAATCTGCTCAGCCTTTCCCGCCCATCCTTCGCCTCGTACTCATTCGTGTCTTTGGTGCGCGTGTCTTATCTTCTGGTGCCGTTCGCCAGCCTGTTGTTTAGTCTGCTGTACTGTTATGACCCCGCGTCTGCTCCTAGCTTATTCTCGGCTAGATTTCCGCTATTTTCCTATTCTCTCCGTGCATGTTCTGCTTCTTGCTACTCCACACTGATCAAACTTTCACCAGGAGTGACATCCACCTGTTGTTGCTTTTCCTATCTAACCGCAGCCTGCAACATCAGCCTCTGAATTCGCCTGTTGTTCAAGGCTTGAGTCTTTGGGAACAACGCCCTAAACTGGTGTACCCTTCAGGTACTTGACCGCTTCTTTTAAGCGCTAGATGAGATCCTTTGGATCAGCTGGCACCTCGCACCTCCACAGGTGGCACCCCTAATATCGGTTACTCGCCGTTCAGTTATAGAATGCTCCAATCATTGCTCTGTACGCTGTTATGATGCAACAGCTTTGCCACTGGCATCCGCATCCCCTTTCACCTTGGTTGCCCTTGGGGTTTCCTAGGCGAACTTTGGATCACTTGATACTTTTCCCCCGATCTCCAGTGTACTTCTTTGATTTCTCCAATTCCAGTTGAGGTTTGTTTCCTTTTGTCATCCTCCAACGACGTTGTTCTCCATCTACTCCTCTCCTACTTCGCTTTCATGCTTCCTGCGCACTTCTTGCAGAGCGGCTCATTAGGAGAGAACCACCTATTATGGCCTCCACAGAAAGTGGAACAAGCAGCATGGCGAGTCACCGGCGGTGAGGACTCGGGCTGCGGGCGGGCGGCTCCACGGGACCGTGGGAGAGACCCAGGGGCGTGGCGCCGATGAGGAAACGCGACAGGGGGGGAAGAGGGG
>JAANYP010001783.1:28708-57734 GCA_020465985.1 Centrapalus pauciflorus
ATATATATATATATATATATATATATATATATATATATATATATATATATATATATATATATATATATATATATATATATATATATATATATATATATATATATATATATATATATATATATATATATATATATATGTATTTATATATATATATATATATATATATATATATATATATATATATATATATATATATATATATATATATATATATATATATATATATATATATATATATATATATATATATATATATATATAGAAAAAGCATAGCAACTAACTAACAGTCATTCTATTATACAACTTTAGATAATGACTTCTTCCATAGTTACTCACAGGCAGAAATGAATGTCAAACCAGTTGTTCCCATACCTCATCCCTACATTCCATCCTCAATTCCGAAACACAAAATACTTGTTCTAGTGGAGAAGTTGAAATTTTCTCATAAGAAAGTGTTGGGAATTAATGTTTGTTTATGAATGTATTAAGTCTAGGGTTTATATTGTAATTCCTTAATAGTTTTGTTTGTGAATAAATAGATGTATGTGTACTGTAGCAGGATAGAACTTTGCATGAAATATTCTCTTATGGTACGGATGGCGTTTCATTATCGTTTTCAGTGCACTCATTCCAAGAACTGTGTATGTAATTTCTTTCTCTAGAATCAAATCAATCAGCTATTTGTGTCTCAATTCTTGTTCTTAGTTGTTAGATCTATATTTGTTATTGTTGATTCTGAATTATCAATTGGTATCAGAGCCTAATATGGCTAATTTGTTTGATTTTTGAATCTGAAAAAGTTTTTGGACGAACACTGTTCTATTAATTTGTTTTTTGAAATTCGAAAGATCATTGAGCGTTTTTGAATCAATGGATGGTTTAATGTGAAAATTGTGATCGAATGAACGACTTTTAAAGACGAATTGATTGATATAAACCTCAGGATTTAACTCCAAGCACACTGAATTTAATTTGGAATTTACGGATTTTTTAGAAAAAGTTCTTCACATATTTTTTCTATTTTTGGGGGGTTTGATCTAAAATTAACCAAACTTTTCATTCAAAAAGTGTTTGTAAGTGAAAACCGCACACTCGATTTCAATTTGGGTTCATTTGGTGGATTTTTTTGTTGAAAATTGTGTTTTTGCTTGGTTTTATAAGTTTTTGTTCAAACTCTGGCAAAATTAAGGTTTTAGTGTTAATCGAGTTTTGCAAAGAAAAAATCGAGTTTGATCAACATATTGACCGAGTTTGATCAAAGAGTTGACCGAGTTTGATCACTCTTTGATCGAGTTTGTTCAAATATTGATCGAGTTTGATCAAAACTTTACTCGAGTTTAATAAAACTTATATAGAGTTTGATACTTATCATTCGAGTTTGAAATCTATCTATTCAAGTTTGTTCTCAGTTTCATTCGAGTTCCATCATTACTCCTTCGAGTTAGATCAAATGTCTTCAAGTTCATTCATTTTTCATTCGAGTTGTCCCAAGTATTATTCGAGTTTCATACTTCGTTGATCGAGTATCATACTTCAATATTCGAGTTTGATACTTTGTTGTTCGAGTTTTATCCTTTAATATTCGAGTTCGATCTTTCACTGTTCGAGTTTGATCATTCTTATATCGAGTTTGGTCATTCATTCTTAGAGTTTATTCACATTCACTCAGTGTTCAATCAGAAATCACTCAGAATTCCATAACAAGATCTTGGAAGATTCAGTATCAACAATACACAATGTCAAAGGACGCACTAGCCTTGGGTTCCGAAACCAAACCTCCAATCCTATACAGAGGAGAGTATGTTCAATTGAGGGAAAGGTTTCCAGAATTTATAGATTTTCATGATTTATCTGAGGAGATGCTGACCTCACAGACGGAAGGTCCAGCAAGATTTTTTGTAACAATTCCAGCAGTGCCAAACGGTAATCCTCCAATAAATGAGACAACAGAGGAGGTTACAACTGCTAATCTGACAGAAGCTGAGAAAAAAAGGAGGTTAGGAGATAAAACAGCCTGAAAAATCCTGCTAATCTCAATTCCAAATGATATATACATCAGTCTGACAAACACAACAACAGCCAAATCCATCTGGGATGAGGTGTGCAAATTGATGAGAGGATCAGACAAAGCAGCTACCAACAGAGCAAGAAACGGCTTGATGACCTTTGAGAACCTTAGAGCAAGAGAAGGGGAGTTAATAGAGAATACATACTTGAGATTTGTTAATCTCGTAAGTGAAATGAAAAGAAACGGGGTAATAAAGTCTAATTTGGACATCAACGTTAGATTTCTGAATGTTCTCATCCCAGAGTGGGATAAATACACCATTATAATCCAACAATCAAAGGAGATAGATGACATGGATTTTCACATGGTATTTGAGAACTTAGACAACTATCAAGAAGTTATTTTAAGAAAGGTATCTGGAAAGAAGCAAGCTAAGAAAGCGACAGTTGATCCACTAGCTCTTCAAAATCTGAATCAACCGATTCGTCAGCAGACCCGGAGATAGAAGAAATGAAGAAGAATATGACACTCTTGACGAAGGCATTCCAGAAGAAATTCTATCGCAAACCAACAAACAATAAGATGTGATACACGACAGGATCCAGAAAATACGAGAAGAGAGAAAAGTATGAAAAGACTGGACAATGTAGTGGAAAAAAGTTTGAAAAGAATGAGAAGCCTGAGAAGTCTACCAAGAAAGAAGAAGAGCAGAAATGTTACAACTGTGGTAAGCCAGACCATTTTGCTAGGGAATGCAGACAGCCGATAGTTAAGAATTCAGATTACAATACTCGAAAGGCTTTGTTGGCTAAACAAAAGAAGTTGGAAAGTCTTTGATGGCGGAGGATGATCATTGGCTCCAACTTTCTTAAGACGATTATATTTTGGATGAAGAACTCCACATATGCCTAAAGTCAGAAATCTTCAATGAATCTGAGCAAAATTGAATCTGCTATGGTTGCCGAGGATGAAGTATGCGTTGGGTTGACTGACGATGAAGAGGAAGAGAAAGAGGATGCTGGTTCAAAATCTGAAATGAGAGAAGATGTGGCATTAATGGCAACAGGAGAAGCTGAGTGCAGCAAAGCGCATGAGGATGACGGATCAGTATCAGACACTTCAAAAAATTCAGAGTCACCTGAGGTACATTCTAATCCTGACTCAGATGCAGACAACTCCTGTGAGCTTGAACAAAAACTAGCTCAAATGGCTTATATGTTGAAACAATTTGGAAAGGCAGAGAAAAAGAATGTCCATTCTTTGGAAAACAAATTAACACTTGAACATGCTTTAGTGTTAGATTTTTCCAAAGATAAGGCATTTTCATTACAATCAGTGTCTAACATGGAAGAATAATACAATGATCTTCAACTTCAGAACCAAAAGCTGAGTAACAATATTTCTGACTTAACGGAAAAACTGAAATTGGCAGAATTAGACTCGGCAAATTACTCTGTAAAATATAATTCTATCTTTGCTGTAAGAACGAATCTGTATGAGAAAATCAAATCCTTAGAAGATGAATTTCTCAGAAGAGGTCAAACAGATCAGACAATCCATTTGAATCAACCAAAAGACACCGATTTTTTATAATTCAGAATCTTGAATTGGTTGTGAAAATCCTAAGTATCTAACAAAAGCAATTTCGTGTTCACCAACTCTATATGATACTAGGTACATGAATTTAGGATTGAAAATGGTATTTTTAAAAGCATCAGATGAAATAGAATTAGGTGAAGATCTGAAAAGATTGTGACAAGATAAAATGCAACTTAATCTGGATTATAACATTCTTAATGATAGTTATAAACATCCACCAAAATCAGAAGAGTATATTCAGACGTATTCTGATAAAGATTTGTCTGAAAATACAACTTTCACTTAAAAGCCATACATTCCAAACTCAATTGAGAAGATTAATTCTGATATTGAATTGAAAATTAAAACTTTTGAGAATGAAAAGGAAAAGCTTCAGGCTGTTATTCAAGATTTGGAAATGAAACTTAAAGAACAGTCTAAAATTAAATCTCAACCAGATCAGATATCTTCAATGAAACCTGAATCTATTAATTCTGAAAGAGTTTGATCTGTACATAAACTCTGAATTCAATTCTTTGGAAGAAATGTTTGTCAAAATCGATGAATTTATAAAACCTCTTAATGACAAACAAACTGATATGCCTGAAGGACCAGTAAGTATTTTGAAAAGAATACCTACAACTCCTAAGGTTGAATAAGATTCATCACCTGTTTTTCAATGGAAGGAGAAAGCAAATGTTTCTTTTGTTACTCCTAAATTTGAGAAAGGTGAATCGTCTTCTTCAAAGATAAATAATGCAAAGAGATCAGATGCTTCTAAAGGTAAGAAATTTTTGCAGAATAAAGCTAATTCTAAATCGACTCATTCTTGTTCGTCTGTTATGTCAGATAATACTGTGAAAAGAACTTTGAAGCAAGTATGGCGAAAGAAGCAAGTTGAAAGGAAAAAAGACAAGTTTTAGAAAAGAGTGGAGAGTAAAAGACAAAAATATTACAGATAGGAATCGTTTTGTAAGAAAATCTATCTGTAATAAATTAAATGTTAAACGTCGTACCAATATTCTCGTGCTGAACTCTTGTCTTTTAATTTTGTTAAATGTCATTCTTTGAATGCTAAATAATTGTATAATTCTGATGTGTATGTATGCGTTGAAAAGAACCAGGTTCCCAATTTTAATCAGAAAAGAGATCCAAAGAAACAAATTCCAAAATCAGTTTCTAAAAGAATTGTACAAAAATGGGTACCCAAGAAGACTGTTAAAAACTGGGTTCCGAAAGCAAAAAATTTATCTGTTTCTCTACCTGATGAGATACCACATGATTTACCGAAATCAAAAGTACCCAACTATAAGTGGGTACCTCACATTTTACTTCGTCTTGTAGGTAAACCATGTGTGGTACCTTGACTCTGGATGTTCTAAGAACATGACCGGGATGCGAGACACCCTAACGAATTTTGTAGATAAATTCTGTGGGACGGTCAGATTAGGCAATGATCAGTTCTGTCCGATCAGAGGCTATGTGTAACATCCAAAGAATTTATAAATATGTAATTGAAGTTAATTAGTTTGAATTTTTGAATTTAATATAATTATGTTGGATTATGAAAGATGATTATGTATTTGGATTGGTTGCTTTATTAAGAAATTGAGAATTTCAATTTATCGAGTAAGTATAATTAATTATAAGTATTTGTGAGAATAAAATAAACATAGAATCTTTATTTAATAAAATCAGATAAGTAGAGGGGCTGAATGTGTCATGAGCCAAAAATGTGGAATAAAAAGATGGAAAGTCTTTATTTTTTTGGTCATTTCTCATTCAAACTCTCAAGCTCTCACTCTCTCTGTCGGCTCTCTCTCTCTCTCTCATCTTCAATTCAAGATCATCAGTTTTGTGGTAATTAAAGGCTGAAAATTGGAATTAAGATTGCTAGGAAGGAACTACAAACACTGCAACCAAAGATTTGAGGTAAGAATCCTTTTAATTTCGAATTTATGAGCATTTTGGGTTCGGTTTTGATAAAATCTGAATCATAGATTTGGAGTTGCAGATGTTAATGCATGTGATATATTGTTATGGATATGTTTAAATCGAGTGTTAAGGAACCTGTGTACTATATTTCAGGCCTAGAATCAACCCCTAAGTATGACTTTGGAAAATTTAGTATGTGTTTTGAGTGTGTGTTCGACGGTTGATGAAAATGGACAAAAAGGAATTCGGTTTGGTGTGTAAATGTGTTAACAGTGATGTTAAATGTGTTGAAATTGAGTATATTTGAGTTGCCATTAGTTGTTTCATGCATTGGATAACTACAAAAATGATTGAAATGAAATCTAGAAAATATTTAAATTGGACAAGTATAAATTTCGGACCATAAGAACATTCTTCGGATCATCCGAATTCGGATCAAGGGAATTCGGATGAAGTCCGAACTCGGATGTGGGCTGAACTGGTAGGTTGTCCGAACATGAATCTGTCCGAACTTGGAGGTGGTCCAAATTCGGGTATGGGTCCGAATTCGGGTGGGAGTCCGAATTCTAGTAAGGATCCGAATTTCGGGTCATTTATTATAAAACATATAAAAAAAATTAGTTTTATGAAATTAAACAGCTATTGACATAATGTTGTGTTACAACTGACTTAACAGGTCCCTTGTGGTGTTGTTTATGTTGGGTTTCCTATACCCTTGCTAGGTTAAATTAAAACTTTGCGGAAAATTAAACAACCTAACTATGCAAGAATATAAAACCTTAAGGATCTAACCAAACAAGCTAACCAACTAATTATTAAAATAAAGAGATGAATAAGAAAAACTAACCTTGAGAAAATTCGCAATTTTCTCCACGAAGAACGATTTCACGAACAGCCTCTGAATCGAGCAACAAGCGTCTAAAGCAAGATCGCCTCTAGTTGTTCACACCTAATGAACAAAAGAAAAGATAATTCTATCTTTTCTAAGCTCAGATCTCAGAGTCCCAAAACTGGTATCCCTTGTGATCGTTAGAGAACTTAGAATCGAATGAGCGAGGAATGAAGCAGGAAGGGACTGCCTATTTATAGGTTTTAGAAACCTAAAAATTTTTTATCCCAAAAAGGATCCAGCCTGATAACAATATGTTTTCAAATAATTGTGACTTGGACACTAATTCCAACAGTCTCCCACTTGGACAAGTTGGCAACTATTTGTCTAAACACATTCTATTACCAGCCTTCCTAGCTACTCGATACAGCTGCCGAACTTTGAATCATATCAGAGCTAATCCTTTAGATAAGGGATCAACTATTCCTTCGTTCTCTGATATCGTATGAAACTAAGACATGGATTATAATCAATCTTTGGTTTCAAAATTATGTTTCTGATTTTCGATTAATATGACTATATGAGACTTATTAATTGAACACTTCAATTTTGTCTCGGTCGGGCCCGACACTTTAGAGTCAACGTTTAATCATCAGAGGGCCCATAGATATCGCTTTTCCATATAGGCAAAAGGAAGGAATAAACATCGCATACATAGCGCTAGCTAACTAATAACATCGTAACTAGATACATCCGTTATAACTGGCAGTTACGCACAGCGTTTGAATGCACTAAGGTATGACGGACTAGAAAAACGCAACTTCAATGTATCTCCGTCTGAAGAATAGAGGATATTATCATCTTGGAAATACTTATGATTTGATCCATGAAGTATCTTTCCAAGTGTGAGTGCCCTATACTTAAATCTCCATTAAGTACCCATGAATGTTGCCACAATCTCTATGCTATGTCAAACTCTTGACAGTCTACTAACATTCCATGACAGTCTTTATTCAATACTAACTCCCGGTAGTACGAACGACTGAGGTATTTGAATAAAATTAATTACTCTGGGAGTTGGTTCTAAACATGCAAAAGGAAACACAACGATAAATTAATAGAAGATGGCAGCACTTTGCAAATAAATAAATCCCCATTATTTAATCACCAAATCCATTACAATTTCAAATCATTGTTACAATGTTTCAAATTCAAAACTAACTACTAAACTTTACATTATCTCGTAATCCTATGCTAACAGCATGACTACAGTGTTTCGGTTGAGAAAGTGGCTTTGTGAACGGATCAGCTGGATTCTCCTCTGATCGCACTCTTTTCACAATCACATGTCCTTCTTCAACCTTGCTACGAACAAAGTGGTACTTTCGATCAATATGCTTGGACTTTCCATGATCCTTGGGTTCTTTAGTCAACGAAACAGCACTTTCGTTGTCGCAGAATATTTCGATGGGGTCTTGAACCGTTGGGACAACTCCAAGATCTCCAATGAAATTCTTCAACCAGATGGCTTCCTTTGAGGCTTCTGAGGCCGCAATATATTCTGACTCGCAGGTAGAGTCTGCCACGGTTTCCTGCTTCGAACTCTTCCACGTCACGGCTCCCCCGTTCAATAAGAACACCCAACCAGATTGTGACTGACAGTCATCTCTATCCGTTTGGAAACTCGCATCGCAATAACCAGTTACTTTGAGTTCATCTTGTCCACCGTAAACCAAGAACCTGTCTTTAGTATTTCTTAAATACTTAAGAATATTCTTGACCGCCGTCTAATGACCTTCACCAGGGTCTTGCTGTTGTCGACTCACCATGCTTAAAGCAAATGAGACATCAGGCCTCGTACATGTCATGGCATACATTATAGATCCTATGGCCGAAGCATATGGAACTCGACTCATTCTGTCTCGTTCCTCCTGTGTCTTCGGGCTCATGTCTTTACATATCTTTATGCCATGAGCAAAGGGAAGGTTCCCCTTCTTAGACTTCTCCATACTGAACCTTTTCAGTATTTTGTCCAAGTACGTATCCTGGCTTAGTCCTATTAGACGTCTCATTCTATCTCTATAAATCTTTATACCCAAAATAAAAGCTGCATCTCCTAGATCCTTCATAGCGAAACATCTTCTCAACCAATCTTTTACACTCTGTAATGTTGGGATGTCGTTTCCTATAAGTAATATGTCATCGACATATAATACTAGGAAGACTACAGTGCTCCTACTGACCTTGACATATATGCAGGACTCATCTTCGCTTCTAGAAAATCCAAACCCTGTGATTTTCTCATGAAAGCAAAGATTCCAGCTTCGAGAAGCTTGCTTAAGTCCATAAATGGACTTCTAAAGCTTACACACTTTCTTAGGATACTTGGTGTCTACAAAAACTTCAGGTTGTGTCATAAACACATCCTCTGTCAATTTCCCGTTAAGGAAAGCGGTTTTGACATCCATCTGCCAGATTTCATAGTCATGAAACGCAGCTATGGCCAGAACTATCCTTGTGGATTTAATCTTAGCTACCGGTGAAAAGGTTTCCTCATAGTCAATCCCGTAGGTTTGAGTATAGCCCTTTGCCACCAGCCTAGCTTTGTAAGTGTGTACCTTCCCGTTCATATCCGTTTTCTTCTTGAATATCCACTTACAACCCACCGTCTTTAGACCGGGTGTGGGATCAACCAAGTTCCAAACTTGGTTGCCATACATGGATTCAATTTCGCTATCCATAGCTTCCTTCCATTTGGCTGCCTCAGGGCCTGCCATCGCTTCCCGGTAGTTAGCTGGTTCATCTAAGTCGACTAGTGTACTATCACTAATCATATCATCCTGTTCGATATGGAAACCATAGTAGAACTCAGGAGGATTGCTAACTCTACCGGATCTGCGCAAAGGTAAGGATATGTCATTGGGTTCAATAGGCATCACAGCCTCATGTTGATGGTCAGTGTTTGCAGTTGGTTCTTCATCGGTAGTATCTTGAATCTCATCAAGATCAATCTTACTCCCACTCTCCTCTTTAGATATTATCTCCTTCACGAGGAACACTCCTCTTCGAGATACAAACACTACGTTTTCACGTGGTGTGTAAAATAGATATCCAAATGACTCTTGTGGGTAACCGACGAATAGACACTTTTCAGATCTTTGACTGAGTTTGTCAGAGGTCTCTCGTCCAACGAAGACTTCACAACCCCAAATCGTGATGTGACCAAGGGAATGACGCTTTCCCTTCCACATCTCGTAAGGTGTCTTTGAAACTTTCTTGGTAGGTACTAGAATTAGAATATGTGTCGCTGTTTCTAATGCATAACCCCAGAAACTTACTGGAAGTGTTGCTCGACTCATCATAGATCGGACCATGTCTAACAAGGTCCTGTTTCTCCTCTCCGCAACTCCGTTGAGTTATGGTGTTCTAGGAGGAGTTAACTGGGAAACTATTCCACAGCTTCTAAGATGATCGAGAAACTTGATACTAAGGTACTCTCCTCCCCTGTCGGAGCGGAGAACCTTTATCTTTCTGCCCAGTTGATTCTCTACTTCACCTTGATATCTTTTGAATGTCTCAAAAGTGTCGGACTTATGTTTAATTAAATAAACATATCCAAATCTACTATAGTCATCTGTAAAGGTGACATAGTACCGATTTTCCCTTTTTGTAGCACATCGGAATGGCCCACATACATCTGTGTGGACCAAATCCAATAGTCCTTTACCTCTTTCACACGTTCCTGTGAATGGTGATTTTGTCATCTTGCCCAGTAAAAAGGATTCGCATACATCATCCGATTTTAGGTCGAATGATTCCAACACTCCATCCTTTTGGAGTTGGGCGATGTGTTTCTTGTTAATGTGCCCAAGGCGACAGTGCCACAATTTGGACTTATCAATTTCATTAGAATCAATATTAAATAATAGGTTGTTATCACACTCAACAGTTTCATATATGCCATTATAAGGACAAGCTTTGAATATAAAAACATCATTCAAATAAACCAAAATACTTCCATTATTATTATCAAAGCTGAAATTGTATCCCTGCTTATACAAGGCAAACAAAGAAATGATGTTCCGATTCATACCGGGTGAATAACAACAGTTATTTAAGCTAATCTCTACTCCTGATCTAAGCACGAGTTGGAACCTTCCGACTTTCTTCACAGGCGTGATCTTTCGATTCCCCATGATTAGGTTCAGCTCTCCTTGCTTCAAGCTTCTACTTTCCCTTAGTCCCTGCAATACAGAGCAAATGTGAGTACCAGATCCTGTATCAAGAACCCATGAATTAGAGATAGAAGTGTTATGGAGTTCGATCATGAACATACCTGAGGTGCTGGCCTTTTCGACTTTGCCGTCTTTAAGGTCCTTCAGATATGATGGGCATCTTCGCTTCCAGTGCCCCTTGCCATTGCAGTAAAAGCATACTGCTTCCTTCGGATCTTTAGTAGGCACAATACCGGACTCTGTTCTCCCTTGAGACCCTTTCTTGGACTTTCCTTTTGGGGCCTTCCAGGATGACTTCCGTTTCTTTGAGGCCTTACCGACAGTAAGCACATGGACCACAGGGGTCTCATCTTTCTTGATGCCCTGTTCAGCGGTTCGGAGCAGATTATGCAGTTCCATAATTGACGTCTCCTTCTGATTCATGTTCATCTGATAGGAGAGTACGATCTGATTATAGATGGTGGGCAGTCCAGAAAGAATGATATTGGTGGAGAACTCAGAGTCAAACACCATATTGAGAGCCTCCAGCCGGTCGAAGTACCCCTTCATCTCAAGGACGAAAGTGCAGATAGATGTTCCAGGTTTTGGTTTGCAGGCCATGAGGGATCTTACCACATCAAGGCGCTCTTTGCTCGCCTTAGCCTCAAACATCTCTCGCAGCTGCTGTTTCATCTCAAAGGCCCATGTATTCTCGAAGGCTTTAGCAAGCTCAGGAACCATGGATGACGCCATGATGCAGTACACTTTGTTTGCCTCATCGTAATGTTTCTGGTGTGCATCCATTCCCTCCTGGGTGGGATTCTCATTCAGTGTGGGAATTTGTTCATCGAGAACATACTCCTTGTTCTCGTGCCTTAGCGTAAACCTGAGGTTTCTCATCCAGTCCACATAGTTCGGACCGGATAGTTTTTCCCTACCCAGAACGGAAAGGAGTGAGAAGTTGAATGCGTGGTTGGAAGTAGGATTGGGAGTACCAGTAGAAGTAGACATCTGTGAGATAAAGTTTTAGTTAGTATGAAGTATTCCTTAAACAATTTACCCAATTTGATATAAGGCTAGGATCCATATTTTCGATTCGTTTTATGAAAAGGGTCGCCGTAATCACGCCACGAATTTATTTTAGGTGGACAAACTCTTGTCGATTTCATTCTCTATGAAATTCCTAGATCTTTTGAGATTCATTGAATCTTATCAATGACATGTTAATCTCGGTTATGCTCAACTACTATCCGTGATTGGGTTGCCGAGGATCACGGACAAGATGGTGAATCTAACCATGCAAAATTGCGTAAGACCCGACACTGATCAGTCCGGGAATCGCGAGTCCTACATCACCTCCTAATATGTCTCTCATTAGTGTGTCGGTCAATACACACGCTCCACTAACAGTGCATATAGGAGATGTGCATTTTTCATGGATTTGCATACTAATTCACTTTTGATATATCTAAAACGGGATTTTTTTTTTGTTTTAGTACTTTAGATTATACTTTTAATCTGGACACCATCCTATCAAAATTCCTCGGTAGCTCCTTTGAACGCACAGCGAAGCGGAGGAGGTAGGTCAGCGCGAAGCTTTTAAAAACCTACTCCTTTAGGGAAGCAGAGCGACCCGCCTTATACCTCGTTTATAGTTTGTTCACTATGGGTGATTCGATTTATCAATTGACTGACGATGTAATTATATTTAAATGATATATATATATATATATATATATATATATATATATATATATATATATATATATATATATATATATATATATATATATATATAATCAATAATACATATATAAATTTCTTTTAAATCTTAGGGGTTTAATTTTAAACTTTTAAATTTAAAGGGTCTATTTTAAACATTTTAAAATCCAGGGTATATTTTAAACAATTTAAAATATTAGGGTTTAAATTAATATTTATTTTTATATATATATTTCGGTTTCAATATTTAAACAAAATAAGAAACATTTAATTATTAAATATATATATATTAAATCCGAAACCTATATATATAACCATATAAATCCTCAAAATTTAAACCTAGGATATACAAGTTTATCCTAATAAATTATGATATTCTAAAACCTTTATGATAAGCACTTAATTTAAATTAAGGTAATTTCTAGATAAATAGGATTTAGGATAAACCTAGAAAATCAAGTTTATCTCTAAGGCATGTTTATCTAAAACCCCAAAAATCAAACCCTTAATTAAATTAATAAAATCCTAAATTAATAAAATAATAATTTATTTAATATTTCAGATTTATCCATTTAAAACGTTTTAAAAATCTGAAAATTTGAAGATAAATATGAAAAACAATTTTCAAAATTTAGAAAATTAATTTAATATTTAAAAACTATTTTAAAAATTAAATAATTATCAAAAACGAATTTTACTCCAAAAATTTTGAAAATTAATTTTTAATTAATTTTTCGGATTTATTTAATATTTAAAAATTAATTTTAAGTTTAAACAATTTAATTTAAAATTAAAAACACCATTAAAATTAAATCAAAATTCGGAAAATTAATCAAAACAAATTTCGAAATTTAAGAACAAGATTATCATCTCAAATTTAGTGCAAAGCTCGTTAGGTTAACCTAGCTCTGATACCACTGTTGGGTTTCCTATACCCTTGCTAGGTTAAATTAAAACTTTGCGGAAAATTAAATAACCTAACTATGCAAGAATATAAAACCTTAAGGATCTAACCAAACAAGCTAAGCAACTAATTATTAAAATAAAGAGATGAATAAGAAAAACTAACCTTGAGAAAATTCGCAATTTTCTCCACAAAGAACGATTTCACGAACAGCCTCTGAATCGAGCAACAAGCGTCTAAAGCAAGATAGCCTCTAGTTGTTCACACCCAATGAAAAAAAGAAAAGATAATTATAACTTTTCTAAGCTCAGATCTCAGAGTCCCATAACTGGTATCCCTTGTGATCGTTAGAGAACTTAGAATCGAATGAGCGAGGAATGAAGCAGGCAAGGGCTGCCTATTTATAGGTTTTAGAAACCTACAAATTTTTTATCCCAAATCCATGTGGGATGGATTGGTGGCCGGCCCCCCTATTAGGGTTTAGGGGGTGCCCTGTTGACTTTCAACTAATTGCAGTTTAGCCCTTGTACTTCCTCAATTAATTCTATTTGCTTCCGGTTAATTTATTAACTATTAGTAAATTAACAAACTAGCCCATTAATCAAATATAATCAATTATTTAGTTTCTAATTAATTTATTAAACATAATAAATTAACAAACTAATTATCATTATATATTTAAGTTAATCATCTTCTCTTTACAACTCATTGCATGCACCCAAAAAGGATCCAGCCTGATAACAATATGTTTACAAATAATTGTGACTTGGACACTAATTCAAACAGTTTAACCCACAGTGGGGTACTTTGTGGATCCGGTTGAAAGCCCGAGGATAAATAAAATAAACTGAAATTAACTAAGGCACCCATTGTGAGTACATATGATTTCGCATGTCTATATCTGTTTTATGTTAGCTATTGCCTGCTGAGCAATGTTATTTCACATTCATTTGGAATTCTACTAACTTGCGTAGACTTAGATGCACATTGTTGCTTGTTGCATGTCCCTTTCTTTGTGGTGCATCTTTCGATTGACCAGCGGGTCACATCTGTATTCCGATATTACTGCGCTATATGACCCGGAGCTGATCCCTCCGATGTTCTGGTAGGTAGTAAGTCATCCTCGATGTTATGTCTGTCTCAGATGGTTGGTTTAATGCCGAGCTTTGGGCTCGAAGGAGCTGCGGCTCTTGTTCCGTACTTAGTGTATGAAGAGAGTATATGATGTGTGTCGTCGGTGTTACTCTTGGTGGCTTCATAAAGATTTATAGAATGCGTAAATCTGTGTATTGAGTAAGCTTTGCTTACCCCTCAGTTGTTGACATTTTTACAGGAAAAGGGAAATCCGCTGCGGGACCTTCTAGCTATGTCATCTATTGAAGTCTTTGAAGATATCTACTATTCCTCTTGGTAACTGAAACATGGGATTATTGTTGTAATACATTTGGGATGATGTAATAAATTTTGAGTATGTAGACTTAGACTGAAATCCTTGTAGCATCGTAGGGTGTTTTAAAACATTTGCATTTTTATTTATGTACTCTAATGCTTCCGTAATTTTTATTAAGTATTCAGATCATTATGTGATCATGTGATTGGTGATTAATCCTGGTTTATTGTAATGGTGTTTATTGTGGCAAGGGTGTCACATCGATATGGTATCAGAGCAGTAGTTTGAGATTCAACTGTCCGTGAGGTCTTGGTCTCAAACATTAAGTGATAATATGTAGTGGTTTAAGTAATGATCTGAATGAAGATAGGTTATGATCCAGTAATCATAAGAAGTTGACTTTCATACGGGACAATGGGTGGTGTCTTTAAATAAATGACATGTTACTAAACAAGTTATATGTTTTATATTTCAGAACATGTCTGGAGGAGGAATGACACCCGAAGAAACAAGAGAAATGATGCTGGCCATGGTGGTAGAGCAAAATAGGATGATTCAAGATCAGTTTCGGGCTCGAGATGAGGCCGAAGCCAAGAGAAGGGAAGAAAACAGAAAGAATAAGGAGAAAGAGGGTAACAACGACGATAATCAAGATGACAACACTGGGTCATCTAATAAACCCAAAGGTTGTCGATTCAAGAACTTTAAAGGAAATGGTGCAGTAGAGTTCAATGGATTGGGAGATGCTGTTGCCGCACTTGAATGGATAACAGCAACCGAACGGACATTCCGAATCAGCGATTATGTTGAGAAGGACATGGTTCGATTTGCTACAGCTATGTTCACCAAAGACGCGGTAATGTGGTGGAATTCCATGGTTAACGCCTTAACCTTGGAGAAAGTTTCTGTAATGACTTGGGCTGAATTCACTGAAATATTCACTCAGCAATATTGCCCGGTTAATGAGCACCGAAGATTAGAGGCTAAGTTTATGACTCTGATGCAGGGGATTAAGACGGTGACCCAATGTGTAGTGGAATTCACGAGGCTGAGTTTGTTTGCGCCTCATCAGGTTGATACAGAGGAAAGGAAAGTGACCAGATTCGAGGCTGGTTTGGATATGGAGATTAGGAGGGTAATGAGTAATGTTCGCTACCCTACATTTGCTGGCTTACTAGAGGCTGCCAGAAATGTAGAGCAAATACTGATCATGTCAGGGTATTCAATTGGGTTAACTACTGCTTCTGCTAACCCGACATAGTCGTCACCGCCGAAGCGCCAACGTGAAGGGGGATATTCTGGTTCTTCTCGCTCGTCACAGTATTCGCCTCATCAGTCGTATCGTCAATCATCTTGGTCTTTTGGTCATGCTCGTGCGTACTCCATCAACACAGAATCGTGGTATTGTATTAAGTGCCACTTGGAGCACTTTGGCAAGTGCACTAATGGACGCACCTGTTTTTGTTGTGGAGAGTTGGGACATTTTCATATCGAGTGTCCAAGGAAAGCCGATGCCTGCCATAAGTGTGGTGTATGGGGGCATTACAGTAGAATTTGCAGAAAGAATGATCCACCTGCTGCTGCTCCAACGTCGACGCAATCTTTTGGGGGAACAAGTGGTGGTTCAGTCAACCGCCGGAGTCAGTCACAAAGGGCACCAGCTCGTGCTTTTCAGATAACAGCGGAGGAGGCTAAGGAAAACCCGGAAGTGGTTACCGGTACGTTTATTGTAACTTCCATGCCTGCGCGAGTTCTTTTTGACTCGGGTGCCAACCGCTCCTTTGTGTCTACTGTTTTTGCACAACAACTTGCCATGCCACTATCTAAGTTATCTGCCATACTTGACATAGAAACTGCTAGTAACACTCTAGTCAAAGTAGATCGTGTATATCGAAACTGTACGTTAGTGATTGAAGATGTAGTCTTCAATCTCGATTTAATTCCGATAGAATTCAGTGAGTTTGACGTGATTGTCGGGATGTACTGGTTGATCGAAAATGAAGCCCACATAGTCTGTATGAAGCAGGTGATAAAGATAACTACTCTGGAGGGGCGTGAGTTCTGCATATATGGGGATATGAGAAGTGGGGATCTGTGCTTGTTGACCATTGCAAAAGCTTGAAAGCTTGTTGCAAGGGGTTGTGAGTCCTATTTGGCATATGCTATTGATGCCAAAGCTGAGAAGAAGACTGTGGCCGATGTGCCTGTTGTATCACAATTCTTGGATGTGTTTCCGAAAGACTTGTCTAGCGTGCCGCCTGAGAGACAAGTGGAATTTCGTATTTATATGATCCGTGGAGCTGCACCGGTAGCTCGTTCTCTGTATCGCCTTGCTCCTACCGAAATGCAAGAGATGATGAAACAACTCCAGGAGTTGTTGGATAAGGGTTTCATTCGACCGAGTTCATCACCGTGGGGATACCATCAGCTGAAAGTTCGAGAGGAAGATGTTCCTAAGACAGCTTTCAGGACACGCTATGGACATTACGAGTTCTTGCATATGTCATCCGGGTTAACCAATGCCCCGGCTGTTTTCATGGATCTGATGAACAGAGTATGTAGACCGATGTTAGATAAATCGGTAATCGTATATCTTGGTGTATTCCAAGTCTGAGGCCGAGCATGCTGCTCATCTAAAGGAATTGTTGGAACTGTTGAGAATAGAGAAGTTGTATGCCATATTTTCTAAGTGTGAGCTTTGGTTGCAACAAATTCAATTTTTGGGACACGTAATTTCGGGAGATGGGATTTCCGTAGATCCAGCTAAGGTAGAACCGATAAAGAACTGGGAACCGCTTCGTTCAGCTACAGAAGTCAGAAGTTTTCTTGGATTGGCGGGGTATTATCGGAGATTTATAAAGGATTTCTAGAAGATTGTCGTTCCTTTGACTGCATTAACAAAAAAGAATACACCGTTTGTTTGGGAAACTGTGCAGTAAGAGGCATTTGATATCTTGAAAAAGACGTTAAGTGAAGCACCAATACTTGCTCTTCCGGAGGGCAATGAGGATTTAGTGGTATACACAGATGCTTCAAGATTGGGACTAGGTGTTGTGTTGATGCAACGTGGAAAGGTTATAGCGTATGCCTCGAGACAGTTTAAGCAGTACGAGAAAGATTATTCAACTCATGACTTGGAGTTGACCACTGTTACTTTTGCATTGAAATTGTGAAGACATTATCTTTACGGAACTAAGTGTCAACTCTACGCTGACCATAAGAGTTTGAAGTACATCTTTAGTCAGAAAGAGCTTAATATGAGGCAAAGACGTTCGATGGAACTTATAAAGGATTATGATTGTGAAATCCTTTATCATCCTGGAAAGGCTAATGTGGTAGCCGATGCTTTGAGTCGCAAAGCCTATGCCAAGGACTGTTGTTATATGATGACGTCTACAATGTTAGCTTCCATGATTATTGACGATGTTAAAGCCGCTCAAGAGGAAGCTTTAAAGGAAGAAAACGTTGATGCTGAGGATATTGGAGTACAGAAGAAGATAATGGAAACAAGTGAGTCGGTATTGAAAGGTGTATATGGAAGAATCTGGGTGCCGAAGTTTGGCGGCATGAGAAGGGTAATAATCGAGGAAGCACATCAGTTCAAATATTCTGTACATCCCGGGAGCACAAAGATGTACAATGAATTTAAGGCAGACTTCTGGTGGCCTGGACTAAAAAGAGATATTGGTCAATACGTGGAGCAATGTAGGACTTGCCAGCTTGTGAAAGCCGAACATCAGCAACCTTATGGTAGTCTGCAACCGCTTCCCATTCCGGAATGGAAGTGGGAACACATAACTATGGACTTCGTTACAAAATTGCCAAAGACTAGGCGTCAACACGATGTAGTATTGGTAATAGTTGATAGATTGACCAAGTCGGCACACTTCATTCCCATCAGGGAAAGTTACTCGTTAGAAAGGTTGGATCAGATTTATATGGATTAGATCATATCTAGACACGGAGTACCTAAGTCCATTGTATCGGATCGGGATAGCCGATTTACTTCCAATTTCTGGTCGGCATTGCAAGAAGGATTGGGAACGAGAATCGCGATGAGTACAGCTTACCTTCACAAACCGATGGCCAAAGTGAAAGGACCATCCTGACACTTTAAGATATGATGCGGTCGTGTATCTTGGATCTTGGTGGCAATTGGGACGATCATTTGCCATTGATAGAATTCTCCTACAATAACAGTTATCACATGACAATAAAGAAAGCGCCGTTTGAGGCCTTATATGGGAGAAGATGTAAGACTCCTACGTGTTGGAGAGAAACCGGAGAAACACCGATTGGTGGGCCGACATTGCTTCATGAAATAAATGAGAAGATACAGTTAGTTAGACAGAATATGAAAGCGGCCCAGGATCGACAGAAAAGCTATCACAATAGGAGGCATAAACCGATCAGTTTTGATGTCAACGATAGGGTATATTTGAAAGTATCACCTATAAGAGGTGTTACTCGTTTCGTGAAAAGAGGAATATTAGCTCCGAGATTCGTTGGACCATTCAGAATAATAGAGAAAGTCAGAAATCAATCGTATCGTTTGGAATTGCCTGAAGAGATGTCGGGCATACATCCGGCGTTTCATGTGGGAAATTTAAGGAAATCTTTCACGACCAGAAATGAGGATTGGGCTGACCACACTGTGCTGCAGATAGACGAAAGGCTTCGATACGTGGAGGAGCCGGAATGTGTCCTAGATACCAAAGTGAAGAAGTTAAGGAATAAAGAGATAGAGATGGTGCTTGTACGTTGGAAGCATCATAAAGGGGCAAACCATACTTGGGAGACAAAGGATGACACGTTAAAGAAATATCCACAACTATTTGAAGCCATGTAACTTCGAGGACGAAGTTTGAGCGTGGTGGAGCCCATGCTGTAACATCCTAAGAATTTAAAATGCTGTAATTTAAGTTAATTAGTTTGAATTTTTGAATTTAATAATATTGTGTTGGATTATGAAAGATGATTATGTATTTGGATTGGTTGCTTTATTATGAAATTGAGAATTTCAATTTATCGAGTAAGTATAATTAATTATAAGTATTTGTGAGAATAAAATAAAGATAGAATCTTTATTTAATAAAATCAGATAAGTAGAGGGGCTGAATGTGTCATGAGCCAAAAGTGTGGAATAAAAAGATGTAAAGTTTTATTTTTTTGCTCATTTCTCATTCAAACTCTCAAGCTCTCTTTCTCTCTCTCTCACTCTCATCTTCAATTCAAGATCATCAAATTTGTGGTAACTAAAGGCAGAAAATTGAAATCAATATTGCTAGGAAGGAACTACAAACACTGCAACCAAAGATTTGAGGTAAGAATCCTTTAAATTTCAAATTTATGAGCATTTTGGTTTCGGTTTTGATAAAGTACGAATCATAGATTTGGAGATGCAGATGTTAATGCATGTGATATATTGTTATGGATATGTTTAAATCGAGTGTTAAGTTACCTGTGTACTATATTTTCGGCCTTGAATCAACCCCTAAGTATGACTTTGGAAAATTTAGTGTGTGTTCGACGGTTGATGAAAATCGACAAAAAGGAATTCGGTTTGGTGTGTAGATGTGTTAACATTGATGTTAAAAGTGTTGAAATTGAGGATATTTGAGTTGGCATTAATTGTTGCATGCATTAGATAAGTACAGAAATGATTGAAATGAAATCTGGAAAATATTTTGGACAAGTATGAATTACGGACCATAAGAACATTTTCCGGATCATCCGAATTTGGATGAAGTCCGAATTCGGATGTGGGCCGAACTGGTAGGTGGTCCGAACTTGAATCTGTCCGAACTTGGTGGTGGTTCGAATTTGGGTAGGAGTCCGAATTCGGGTAAGGATCCGAATTTCGGGTCATTTATTATAAAACTTATAAAAAAATTTGTTTTATGAAATTAAAAAGCTATTAACATAATGTTGTGTTACAACTGACTTAACAGGTCCCTTTTGGTGTTGTTTAACCCACAGTGGGGTACTTTGTAGATCCGGTTGAAAGACCGAGGAGAAATAAAATAAACAGAAATTAACTAACGCACCCACTGTGAGTACATATGATTTCGCATGTATATATTTGTTTTATGTTACCTATTGCCTGCTGAGACATGTTGTTTCACATTCATTTGGAATTCTACTAACTTGGGTAGACTTAGATGCACATTGTTGCTTGTTGCATGTCCGTTCCTTTGTTGTGCATCTTTCGATGGACCGGCGGGTCGCATCTGTATTTCTATGTTACTGCGCTATATGACCCGGAGCTGATCCATCTGAGGATCTGGTAGGCAGTATTGAATCCCCGATGTTATGTATGTTATGTACTCATGGTGGCTTCATAAAGATATAAAGAATGCGTAAATGTGTGTATTCACTAAGCTTTGCTTGCCCCTTAGTTGTTGACATTTTTACAGGGAAAGGGAAATCCACTGCGGGACCTTCTAGCTAGGTCATCTATTGAAGTCTTTGAAGATATCTGCTACTCATCTTGGTAACTGAAACATGGGATTATTGTTGTAATATATTTGGGATGATGTAATAAATTTTGAGTATGTAGACTTAGACTGAAAACCTTGTAGCACCGTAGGGTGTTTTAAAACATTTGCATTTTTATTTATGTACTTTAATGCTTCCGCAATTTTTATTAAGTATTCAGATCATTATGTGATCATGTGATTGGTGATTAATCCTGGGTTTATTGTAATGGTGTTTATTGTGGCTAGGGTGTCAGTCTATGGATGTCTGGAATACGATAAGATCACCATTTAGAAGGTGTTTTATGATGGTCTTGGCCTCACATTGTTCAGTATTGGCCAACTGTGCGACAAAGGATTGGAAGTCAATTTTAATGGGAATAGATGCAGCATCAAATCTGGGGAAGGGAAGGAAATCCTAGCTGGAACTAGGAAGGGTAATTTGTACTCCATAGACCTAGCAAACATAAATCTGAATGAGGATGTGTGTCTACTGTCCATGGCATCATCCAAAGAATCCTGGTTGTGGCATCGTCGTCTTTCTCTTATGAACTTCAAAGAACCGACTAACCTTGCAAAAGGAGGCTTAGTAAAAGGTCTTCCAACTCTCCGATTTCAAAAGGAGCAGTTGTGTGTTGCCTGTGAGAATGGAAAAATGGTGAGGGCATCACACAAGTCAAAAGTTGAACATTCTTCAACTAGGCCTTTAGAGCTACTTCATAGGGATTTATGCGGGCCAATTCGAGTACAAAGCATCAATAAGAAGAAATATGTTTTTTGTGATCGTTGATGATAACTCAAGATATATATGGGTGTTTTTCTTCAGATCCAAGTCTGAAGCTACTGAGATGATAATTGACTTCATACGCAAGATACAAGTCAAGTTGCAGCTTTCTGTCCAGACTATTAGATCTAATAATGGTATAGAATTCAAGATTAAGTCCTTAGGGACGTTTCTCAGTTCTGTTGGAATTTCAAATGAATTTTCGGCTGCTCGTACTCCTCAACAAAATGGTGTAGTTGAACGACGAAACCAAACACTTGTTGAATCTGCAAGGATGATGCTAGCTTATCTGAATCTGACGTTGTTCCTCTGGGCTGAAGCTGTGGCTACTGCGTGTTTCACCCAAAACAGATCGATCATCAATAAACGATTCGGAAAAATGCCATATGAGTTGATCAATAAAAGAGTTCCTAATATCAAATTTTTCCATGTCTGTGTTTGCAGGTGTTTTATCTTAAATGATAAAGATAACTTTGGAAAATTCAATCAGAAAACTGATGAAGGAATTTTCATTGGATACTCAAAAGAATCAGTGGTGTTCCGAGTCTACAATAAACGCACAAAGATCGTCAACGAAAGCGTCAACGTTATATTTGATGAGGACATCGTAATGACTCCTGGACATGCCAGTTCAGGACCCGAGTATCAAAAGACGACTTCTATAAAGTCATCAGAGCTGAAAGAGGATATGAATGATATAAATAAATTGTTGAAATTTTTTTTGAAGAATACTTTGATAAGACCAAATCTGATGTTCTTATTTTGGTTCCTGACAAGGTTACTAAAGATCCTGAAGTAGTCTCAGATCATTCACATCAACCTATTTCTGAAGATACTGGAGATATTTCAACAACTGATGTACACATTCCCTCTGAAAGTGTTCAACAATCTCAAGCTCCAAAATTACAAGAAACTCCCTTTAAATAATCAAAATTTTGAATCCCCTACTTCAATTGATATTTTATCAACATAAGAACCTATCCTCCGTCAACCCTACCTGGACTTGAATCCCAACCAACCCCAACTCCAACCTTATTCTCATTCTTTGAAATGGACAAGGGACCACCCACCTGAAAACATCATTGGTGATCCCTATGCATCTGTTCAAACCCAGAGAGCTACCATTAACGAATGTCTATTCTCAAATTTTTTGATTAAGATAGAACCCAAAACGGTGAAAGAAGCTCTTCAGGATGCCGATTGGATAGTAGCGATGCAAGAGGAGCTCAATCAATTTGAGAGATTGAAAGTCTGGCGGTTGGTGGAAAGACCGAAAGACAAATCTATCATTGGCAAGAAGTGGATTTTCAAGAACAAGAAGGATGAACATGGTGTCATCATTCACAACAAAGCGAGACTCATAGCCAAAGGATATAGTCAGCAGGAGGGAATAGATTATGACGAAACATTTGCCCCCGTTGCCCGAATAGAAGCTATTACGATGTTTTTAGCATTTGTCGCACATAAGAATTTTACTGTAATGGATTTAAAAACTGCATTTTTGATTGAGGAGTTAAAAGAAGAAGTATATACATATTAGCCCGAAGGATTACGGATCCTTCGAAGCCTGATCATGTATATATTTTAGATAAGTCACAGCATGGCCTTAAAAAAGCACCACGTGCTTGGTATGATGCCTTATCATTTTATCTTTTAAAATGTGGCTTTAATAAAGGTGCAGCGGACACTACCCTATTCATTAAACTTCAGGGTCTAGATATCATAGTATTACAGATATATGTAGATGATATAATATTTAGGTCTACTAATACCGAACTTTGTAAAAAGTTCGCGTTTTTAATGTCCCAGAAATTTGAAATGAGCAGGATGGGTGAAATCAATTTTTTCTTAGGGCTACAAGTTAAACAACTGAGTGATGGAATTTTTATAAACCAGTCAAAATATATTCAAGACATGTTAAAGAAATTTAACATGGTCAACAGTACCCCCCAATGAAAACACTCATGGCTCCTGATTCTAAATCAAAACTCGATGAGCACATTACAGGAAAACCTGTTGATGTAACTCATTATCGAGGAATTATTGGGTCATTAATGTACTTAACAGCGAGTAGACCTGATATTATGTTCGCTATATGTGTCTGTGCTAGAGATCAGGCAAATCCAAAAGAATCACATGTGGCTGCTGCCAAAAGAATTTTAAGATATCTGAAGGGTACTCCAAACTTAGGTTTGTGGTATCCTAGGGAATCAACATTTACATTGAATGTGTTCTCTGATGCTGATCATGCAGGAGATAAAATGGACACAAAGAGCACATCAGGAGCAGTTCAATTCCTTAGCGATAAACTCGTCTGCTGGTCATCCAAGAAACAGCACTGTGTGTCACTATCAACAGCTGAAGCTGAATATGTTGCTGTATCATCATGCTGTTCACTAGTGCTGTGGATGACGAGTCAACTACGTGACTACGGGTTTACACCTCAGAAGATCCCAATCTATTGTGATTCACAAAGTGTTGGTACACCCTGTGTGACGATAGCAGTCTAATCGATTATGATTTAGGTAATATTCTGAGTTAACCAGTATTTTGATATATATGTTTAATATGTGTTTGTATGTTATTGATTGTGTGTTTGAACTTGATGTAACATATTACAAGAAGTTCAAACATAAAGGTCAAAGATTATGTCAAGCATAAGTTAAAACATAAGTTTCATCACTTAAGTGTTTAAGTGTATTGGCTAGATTCGAATAGGTTAAAGATGGCATTCGAATCTGTGATAGATTCGAATGTATCCATAGATTCGAATATAGGTTAGATTCGAATCTGTCAGATGGACAGATTCGAATGGGCCTTAGACCAGATTCGAGGTTGGCCCACAACAGACTCGAATCAGGGTCTATAATTAGGGATAGACTCGAATCATTAGCAGACCTTTGGCAGAATTCGTGAGGAATTAAGCAATAGGCGATCTCGAGTTTATCAGCTAGGTGAGTCCCGTTTCGGAGAGAATTAGTACGTAGGATCGTTCGTGTGTCGTTCGTTCAGCGTCTAATAGTCTCCGTGTTTCCGTTGGTTGAGAGTTGTCCGTCTAACCGTAAACGAGGATTCCGCACTCGTTAACGGATCCGCGTCTAGATAGATCTTGCATTGGTAGACCTTACAAGTGGTATCAGAGCCTACGGAGTGTTCGTGGTGTTCTTCGTGTTCATCAGATACATTCTAGGTTTCTTGACGCTAGTTGGACGGTTTTTTCTCTCAAAAACGTGTTTTTGAGCTTAGCAAATTCATATTCGGGAAACACTTTGTGGTTTTTCACGTTTTTGGTCGAAATCATTATTTTTCATTTGAAAAATAGTGATTTAATCTGTAAAACGTCAAAAAATCAAAGTGTTAGCCGTTTTTCGAGTTTGCGGCGCTCGAATCTATAGGGGTAATTAGGGTTTTTCTTTATTTTCGAGTCTAACCAAAATACGCTCCTTTCGAGTCAATTTCAGTCAGTTTCGAGTCTGTGGTGTTTCGAATCTGTTACTACATTCGAATTGGATCTCGAGTCTATATTGTTTCGAGTTTGTTTCGAGTTGGTTACTGTTTCGAGTCTGTGCTTCGATTCTGCTGATTTTCGATTCTGTTGTGCCTTCGATTCTATGTGTCTTCGAGTCTAAGGGGTCCTTCGAATCTGACATATCTTCGAATCTAAGGAATTGTTCGAATCTGACATATTTCGAATCTAATTGAATTAAAATACTTAATCGAATTTAATCCCAAATAAATTGGAATCTAATTACATTCGAATCTATCTAGATTCGAAAGAGTTAATTCACATTAGTTTCGAATTAAATTAATTAAGTCTAAATTCAATTTGTTTCAGAAAAGATGTCAAACCTTCAGAAATTCCTTGAAATGGATCACGAAGTTGGAAAGGCCAATGCACCACCTAAGCTGATGAAAGTTGAGGATTACTACTGGTGGAAGGACAGATTTACGGATTTTGTACGATTCAACGATATGCGCATGTGGGTGTGCATTGATGAAGGGTACATTCCACCAGTTTCTGAGGTTGAAGGCCGTCAAAAGGTTCTGTCATACCAGATGATGAAAGAGGATGACAAGAAACTATTTGAAGCTGAAAACAAGGCTTTCTCCATTATCCGTATGGCGTTACCTCAAGATATCTTGCACACATTTCGGACTCAAAGGACGTCGAAAGAACTTTGGGAGTCTCTCCAGAAAAGGTGTGAGGGTAATCCACGTGTACGTAGAAAGTGTACAGAGCTGTTGACCCAACAGTTTGCAATTTTAAAGGCTCTTAAGGATGAACAGTTAGATGATATTATCACAAGGTTCTATCATCTGATAACAGAGCTTGAAAGTCATGGCATTGAGTACTCGGACAGTGACAAGAACAATAAGCTTCTTGATGCCCTACCAGCCAAATGGGCTATGTACGTGGCAATGATTAAGCTGAATGAAGATAAATACTATGCTCAATCACTGGATGACATCGTGGGAACGTTGAGGGCATATCACTTCGAAATGATAAAGGCTGAGACTGATTACGAGCAAGTCCAAAATCCGGCTATGTATTTTGGAAAGACATCCAAATCATCAGTGACAGCTGATCAGAAGAGTGCTACAGCGTTTTTCACCGGAGAAACGTCATCGCCACCAGAGTCCGAAGACTCACTAAATCGCGCGTTCTTAGGGTTAGGAAGATCGGAAGAACCGCAACCTCAAGTCCAACAGGCATCGACCAGTCAGAGCTATTCTAAGATGCCAATGAGCGCAAAGTCGGCGGAAGAACATCTGAATCTGCTTGCTTCGTTTGTGGCCGCATACGGAAATTGCGTTCAAGGGAAGATTAATGATCCAGCTCTTTGGGATGAAGATTATGATCAGGTCGACCCTGATGACTTGGAGGAAATGGATCTGAAAGGGCAACTGGCCATGGTAACCCAGAGGGTTAAGAGATTCATAAAGAGAACTGGAAGAAATCTACAGATGAACAACAAGGGGATAGGATTTGATAAGTCCAAGGTGAAATGCTATAACTGTCAGGGATTGGGACACTTCGCCAGGGAGTGTCAAAGACCGAAGGTAGAGACATACCAGGGGCAGAGTCAGCATCAGGGACAGTTCCAAAATCAGTCCCAACAAAGATATCTTCCAAGTTCTTCATCTGGTCAAGCCAATCTAGCGGGTCTGATATCAAATGTCACTTCTGACAGACAGCTAGATGGTTCCTATGACTGGAGTTCACATCCTGAGTCCAATGCTAGAGCTTTCATGGCTGAAGTTACGGAGAATGGTTGTGACGAAGATGAGCAGACCACAAGGGAAAACAGTCCAATGTGGGTAGAGAAAGCGAATGATCAGACCGTGCTGGAGTTTGCTGCTCAGATGGCCAACGTGGAATCTGATAACTCTAAGGTTAGTCTTTCTTATTCTCTATTTCATGAATTATGTGCTTTATGTGTTAGTTCTAACGATAGGTTAAATCTAGTCTTAGACTCACATAAGACCATAGCTGCTCAAAATGAAAACTTAAAAATAGAAAATGCAAGCCTAAATGATATAAAACAAGATTTAAAAGAAAAGCTTAAGGCTGATGCTCAAGACGTAATCGTTCTAAAAGACAAAATGAGTGAGCAGTGTGTTAGGATAGAGCTTATGTATGAGCACGTAGAGGCCTTGACCAAAAGTCTGAAAGATAAGGACATAGAGCTAGCCGAGACCAAGGTTAAGGTAGCAGAGGCAAATAGCAAGCTGGAAAAGTTTAGGAATTCGAGCCTCAACCTAGGAAAAGTCTTAGATGCCCAAAGACAGTCTAAGAAGCCTGTAGGTCTAGGTTTTCATGAAATTCCTCCACCGTTCAATGCAAACTATGTGCCTCAGCCTCAGGAGAAAACTGACAACTCAGTAGACTTAGAGGACCTACCTGAAACGACACCTGAGCCAACAGTTGAAAATACACCTAAGGTGACTTGACTTCTACTACGTCAAGGTTCAAGAAAAGTGTAGAATTTGTTGTTCTTCCTCCAGTGAAACCACATGGGCTGACCAGGTCGAAGAGACAGACACTGTAGATGTACCAAAGGCAATAGACACTAGTGAGACACCTAGATCTAAGGGACCAACCAAAAAGTCCATGGATAAGATGTCTTGCTTTAGATGTCATGAGAAAGGGCATGTTGCTTCTCACTGTCCAAATAGGAAAGCAGAACTTACCCCTAAGACAGTGAACCCAACACCTGTTAAGCCCTCACCAACCGTGGCAAGCAGCAGTAGTTCTCAGAGTACCGAGAAAACTGTGCAGGCCGCACCAAAACCTGTTGTGAAACAAACACCGGTTAAGGTTGGACCAAAAGAAGTGGTTAGGACAAATTCACCGAATCGTGTCTTTAATCAATCTAGGTCAGCACCTCAACAAGTCTATAGGAGCACCACACCTAGCAGGTCACACACTCCCGTTAGGTCACATACTCCTGTTAGACAATATGTTCCGGTAAAAGCTCAGGGATCACAGTCTGAAATGCATTATAATAAGACTTATTCTAGAGCACCACAACAAATGCCTACTCAAAGGCAAAGAGTGAATCTAAATCACTCGGCACCACAACAGAATTCAGTTCAAAGGCCCAAGTCATCTGAAAGGCGAGATGGGTATTTGAAAGAGTTCAAGTATGTGGACGAGAATGGTATTACCAAGTCAGTCATGGCTTGGGTTCCCCGTGATAACTAACCTATTTTTCTTTCATGTGCAGGAGATAACTACCGGTCCAAACAACAAGTGGTTCGTCGACAGTGGTTGCTCCAGGCATATGACGGGGGAAAGAAGTCTTCTCACAGACTTCAAGGGGGGTAATAGGGGATTTGTATCATTCGCTGGCAACAAAAGAGAAAATATCACTGGAACTGGAGAAGTCACTAATGGGACGATTACATTGGATCAAGTTTATCACGTTGATAAACTGGTTCATAATCTCATTAGTGTATCTCAAATCTGTGATAAGAAGAACTCGGTGTTATTTACTGACACTGAGGCGTTAGTGCTCAAGCCGGGATTCAAAATACCTGAAGATTGGATATTGATGCGGGCTCCAAGGAAGAATGACTTGTACATGCTCGATATGAACAAGCCAGATAATTCGATGGGTCCGATCTGCTTACTATCAAAAGCTTCGGAGACGAAATCGGTTTTGTGGCACAGACGCATGGCTCA
>JAANYP010001784.1:0-20285 GCA_020465985.1 Centrapalus pauciflorus
TTTGCGGAATAACACTTAATTATTTTAACAAAAACTTTCAGAAACAATAATGCATAAAACACAGAAAGTAATCAAGACTGTTTGTATTGCTGTATTCAATGATTACAATCACCTCTAATCTGTTTGATTAGACGAAGAACACAGACTGTTCTTAGGGTTTTACAACCTTAGAGGCTTATGAAAACTCTATCAATAAAGCAATTACAGACTCAAAAATATGCAGAAACTCCTGTACAATAGAAAGACCTATTCTATGTATTTTTATTGCTTCTTGATATGTTTCCTTGACGAATAATGACTTCTCTGATAGTAGATATGCTGGAATCTTCATATAGATATCTTTTCCTGAAAATCAGCACTTTCTGTTTATGAAACTGTTGAGCAGCTTGAATCACTTGACAGCATGAACAGAGCAGCTTGAGTTGATTTGCTCTGGCAGCTTGAACTTTTACACTGGCAGCTCGAGTTTCTTCAACTAGCAGCATGAACTTTGGATTTACATATAAAATCTACTAACAGTCTGAGAAGTCTAACTAACAGTTTGAACATACTTAAACTATTTCCCAACAATCTCCCCCTAACTTAAATTCTTTACACATGACTTTAAGTTCTATACAAAAAAAATGGAAATTAATAAGTAAACTGTTATTTACAAACCAAGGCTTTCAAAAACTCATAACTGTGAAAGTTTCTGATCTATAGCCTTCAAAAATTCTCTCTTCATCTCTTCTTTATCACAAGATATCCTAACAGATTTTATTTGGAGCAGCATATCTTTTGAAAAACTATAAAACTCGAGATTGAAGAAAATACCAGACCCATCTGTGAATTTAATTCTGTATGTCCTTGACTTGACAAACAGATCAACTTGCTTGATCTTTTTCTCTTTCTTCTCAGCATCTTCTATCTCTTTTCTTGCAAATTCAGGGTCAACAACTGAATTTAGATCTCTGATAAGTTGCTTCACTTGTGGTAGAGCAGATCTAACTTGTGTAACAGACCCTATGTTGTACATCTTTATTAGCTCATCCCTGGTCAACTTCTGAACCATTTGCCAGAATGTATCAAACTCTTCTTCTGGTCCAGACTCTCTTCTTATTACAAACTTGACCCTTAAATCTCTTTCATCCAGTGATTTGGCATACCAGTAATTAATCAAAGGCTTTGTAAAATCATGCTGATCAATCAGCTTCTCTATCTCCATTGCCTTTTGCAATTGTTGCTCAAATAGCACCCTCTTAACCTGATGCAGTTTTGCTTCTGATGATGGATCAAATGAAGGAATAGAAGCCACAGCTTGATCAGTAGGAGCAGGTCCGCTGGCAGCATCTTCAGTTTGGACTGATTTCTTTAATGGTTGGACTTCTTGGGAGACTTTTGTTTTCTTTCTTTTCTCCATTTCTTTATCATGTATCTCCTGCAGCTTTTCAGTAGTCATGGACTGAGCCATTTTCTTTGGAATACCTGCTGCAAAGGCAAAATTGATTAAGAATCTTCTGTGCTCAGCCTTGGTGTGCCCTGTTGGCATCTTTCTCTTCTTTTCACCTTGTTTTCCCACAAACCCCTTTAGGTAATCACCTAATGTCTCATCATCATCTATTTGGGGCTGGGCTTGTTGATCTAATTCTTTGTCCATTTCTTCTGCCAATTTCTTGGCAATTTCAGCGTCAAAGGTAATCTGGGCTTCTTTGGAGGAGAATTTGTGCTTTGGAGATTCAATAAGGATGCCCTTGCCCTTGTCTTTTGCAGAAGAGGATGTTGCTTGGACTGTACTTGATGGAGCTTGAACTCTTTCCCTTAGAACAACTCCAGTTGCTTTTGGGGCAGCAGCTTGAGTTTCTAGGCTAACAGCTTGAGAAGCTGTTGGGACTGCTAGCCTAGAAGATGGAACTGTTGATGCTGCTTGGACTGATGTTATTGGAGCTGCTTGGACTGACTTGGGAACCTCCTGATTCTCCTTCTTTTTGGAAGCATTGGTTTGGTCAGAAGGACCTACAACCGTTGCCCCTTGGGTTTGAATCATCTGCTCTAATTTCATGATTTTATTTCCACAGAGGGTGAATCCCTTGTGAAGATAATCCATTCTTTTATTCTGAGCCGCCTCTGCCTGCTTGAGTGCAAAAATTTGAGCCCCCTGTGCAGCAATGATGGACATTTGATATTCCAACATGGCTACAACAGGTTTCAGCTTGGGATCCGTCAAGAGCATGAGTTGCAAACTAGTCTCAAGATCAGAAAACACCTGAGGTGCTTGTGATCTATCACTGACATTAATACCAGAAGTAGAGACTTCTAGGCCCCTCTGTTCTTGGTTCTGGGGACTTCCAGCTTGTGTTTGCACACTGGCTGTTGCCATGGGTGTGGTCTTAGAGATGTTGGCACTGTCCTGGGTCTCTTTTGCAGAAACAGCAGTAGTGCCAGCCACATAACCCATATGAACCATCTATGAAGAGATGTTCACCTCCTGAGTGAGGATGGGAGTTTCCTCAATTGGTTCCATTTGGATATTCTGTGCAGAAGTGTCCTCCTGCACAGGGATATATGGCTCTTGTCTATGGGAGGAGGAGGAAGGAGCTCCTGGTCCCCTTTTCCTTTTGTATAGAAATTTGAGTGGGCGAGTTGGCTGTTCAAAAGGATCAGAAGGAAGTTGTGTATCATGAGGAGGGGGTTGGGGTCCTGGGGGTGTAGCAGTGATGATAGGCTGAGCCTGCTCAGGACCCTCTCCTCTGTGTTGTGGAATGATGTTCATCATTGCAGAAGGCAATGGAACATCAACACTCAAAAAATTGGCACTATGTTTCAAAAGTCTCTTTATAGAGGATAGTGAGTGCCTGTGGGAAACATGTATCCGTTTATGTGTATGAGAAGTGGTGCAGGTGTGTGCAATGATTTCTGCCAAAAATCTGGGATACATAAAAAATTTCCCACTCTTTAGGGAATGATGCCTTAACATCCCCTGAAAAATCATATGAGAAAAATTGAACCGTTGGCCTGTAGAAAAGCACACTAAGGCAGTGGCAATATTAGATGAAAATTCAGACCAGCCAGTTCTTTTGGGGCTCATGCACTGCTGAATAATATGTACAAGAAATTTCCATTTAGGAGAAAAATGGGCTTTTAAGAAAGTAAAAGAATCAGCAGGACCCCTATAACCTATATTAAAAAGACTTGTATGTAAAGCATCAAGAGTTAGGTCAGTTATACCTGTGTCATCTTGAAGATGCAAGTGGCTTCGAATGGATTCCTCAGTAATGGTGATGGGAGTGCCATCAATCTTTGCTATTATAGAAGGAATTCCATTTATGGATTAAACAGTGGCATGATGCCAGAACTGATCGATAACTGATCGATATGCGATATGTAAATGGTGGGGTTTATATGGAGTGCATGATGGATATGAGAGTGTCGTAGAAAGTCCATCATGTCATGGAACGGTTGAAGGTCTGAATGTTTTAGCGAGTAGGGAAGACAGTTGTGTTCCTTAACACACTCCATTGATGATCAAACGAAGGGTTTAGGGTTTTGCAAAGATGTGTGTGTGAATCGTTGAGAGAGAAAGGAAGGCCGTGGAAGAAATTTTGTAACTGGTAGTTATAACTGAACGAAACTGGGACCTTTAAAGGTTTTGAAAAGGTTGGGTCCCGCGCACACACATTAAAGAATTACCTAAATACCCTGCACACTTTGACAGATCAAGTGATTAACTAGCAGTCCGAGAAAATGAACTAGCAGCTTGAGAAAATACTCATGCTGTTAGTTTAAAAATTATGCATCTTTTTAATGAAACAGTGTCTCCCCCTTAAATAAGCATACTGAGTAGATAATAATGAAAACCAATTAATCCATGTTTACCATACCAATATTTGATACTAGGAAAGTGAACCTTCCTACATCAAAAGGTTTTGTAAATAGATCAGCTAACTGATCATCTGTATGTATTTTGGTAACTTGGATTAACTTCTTTTCATTACAATCTCTGATGAAGTGAAATCTGATTTCTATATGCTTGGTTTTTGGGAATTTCACTGGGTTTTGCACAATGCTGATTGCACTTGAGTTGTCAATATAAATAGGAGTGGATAAGAAATTCATACCATAGTCTCTTAGCTGATTTTGAATCCACATTACCTGGGAACAGCAGCTTGCAGGTGCCACATATTCTGCTTCAGTGGATGATGTGGACACAGTTGTCTGCTTTTTGCATTGCCAAGAGACCAATCTTGCTCCTAAGTATTGACATCCACCAGTTGTGGATTTCCTGTCAATGTTGCATCCACCATAGTCACTGTCAGAGTAAGTAGTTAGTATAAGGGGAGAGTCTTTAGGATACCATATGCCTAAGTGTGGTTGGCCTTTAAGGTATCTAAAGATTCTCTTAACAGCAACCAAGTGAGAGTCCTTTGGAGAGCATTGAAACCTAGCACACACACAGACAGCAAACATGATGTCAGGTCTGGAAGATGTTAGATACATAAGAGATCCTATAAGAGATCTGTATAAATGAATATCCACATCCATGCCATCTTTGTCTGTATGAAGCTGCTTATGAGGATCCATTGGAGTGCTTGCAGCTTTGGTGTCTTGATATCCAAATTTGTCCAGTATGTCCTTCACATACTTTGATTGGCTTATGAAGAGACCAGTAGGCTTCTGCTTGACCTGTAATCCTAGAAAGAAAGTGAGTTCTCCCATTGAGCTCATTTGGAACTTTTTGTGCATTAAAGCCTCAAACTCTTTGCACAAACAATCATTGGTTGAGCCAAAGATGATGTCATCAACATAGATTTGGACAAGCAGAATCTCATCTTTGATAGACTTAGTGAAGAGTGTTTTGTCCAGAGTGCCTCTCTTGAATCCATTCTGTAGAAGGTATGATGACAGAGTGTCATACCATGCTCTGGGGGCTTGATGGAGACCATAGAGAGCTTTGTCTAGCTTATAGACCCTGTCTGGATACTTGTAGTCTTCAAAACCAGGAGGTTGGCACACATATACCTCCTCTTCAATTGTCCCATACAGAAAAGCAGACTTGACATCCATTTGATACACTTTAAATCCTTTGAAGCTTGCATAGGCCAGAAATAGTCTGATGGCTTCAATTCTTGATACTGGAGCAAATACATCATCATAATCTATGCCTTCTTCTTGAGTGTACCCTTGTGCTACTAGTCTTGCTTTGTTCTTGATGACTATCCCTCTCTCATCTTTCTTGTTTCTGAACACCCATCTTGTACCAATTGCTCTCTTACCTTTAGGAAGATCCACCAGAGTCCATACATTCTGAATTTTGAATTGTAGAAGCTCTTCTTGCATAGCTTCAATCCAGGATGAATCTTTTAATGCTTCTGATGCCTTTTTAGGTTCTAGTTGAGACATGAAACAGGCATTCTCAAAGGCAGCTAGGCTGAATTCAGGAACTGTTTGTTCAGCAGCAGCAGTCTCATTCTGAACCATTTTCCTAGTTTGTACAGGAGTGCTTGGATCACCCAGTATTTGATTGAGAGGATGATACTTATGAACCCTTAGTGTAGGCTCTCTCTCAGTCTGAAAAGAGGATCCAAGATTTGTATCATCTCCATCAGGACCAGTAAAAGGATCAGCTTGAGGAACAACTTGACTTGAATTTGGGACTGTGTCCCGTTGTGTTGGAGCTGTTTTCTCAGGACTTGGGAGTGGTACTTCAGTATCTGGATTTGCATCATGTTGAGCATTCAGGACTCCTGGAGGATCACAAGACAGAAGTGGTAGAGTGGTGTAATCATCCCAACTTGTTGAATCTGCAGCAGTCTGAAACTTTGTGCCAACAGCTTGAGAAATTGTATTGGCAGCATGAGAATTTGTGTTAGCAGCTTCAACCCTGTATGCATCAGCTTCTGCAGTATACTCAACAAAGCTCAGAGAATTTGTTAGTGAATCTAAATCAAACAACCAATCAGGACCAGTGCCTTTGATATTAGCAGTATTTTCATTAAATTTTACATTGGCACTTTCTTCAATGGTTTTAGACACACTGTTATATACTCTATAGGCTTTGCTTTGAATTGAGTATCCTACAAAAAAATCCTTCTTCAGCCTTACTTTCAAACTTCCCTAAGTGAGTCTTAGTGTGAAGGATAGTACATGGGCATCCAAAAGGCTTGAAGAAAGCTATTAGGGGACTTCTGTTATGGAATAACTCATAGGGAGTTTTCCCTTGTGATTGGACAACCTGAACCCTATTTAGAACATAACAGGCTGTATTAACAGCTTCTGCCCAGAAAGTCATTGGCAGATTTGAATCAGCTAACATTGTTCTAGCAGCCTCAATTAATGTTCTGTTCTTTCTTTCAGCTACACCATTTTGCTGTGGTGTTCTTGGTGCACTATATTGTCTAGCAATGCCTTTGGACTCACAGAAACTGTTTAGAATGTGATTTTTAAATTCAGTTCCATTGTCTGATCTTATCACCTTAACTTTGGAATTGGATTGGTTTTCTATCTTAAGGATAAAAGACTTAACTAGTTCAGCAGTTTCATCTTTGGACCTAAGAAAGTAAACCCAAGTAAATCTGGTGAAATCATCAACAATGACTAAACAGTAAGCCCTTTTATTCAAACTCAAAACAGATGTTGGACCAAATAGATCCATATGAAGCAGCTGAAGAACAGATGAGATTGAATTTACTTCTTTGGCCTTATGAGAAGTTTTGTGTTGCTTACCTTTAAGGCATGCTACACAATGATCATCACAAATGAACTCCTTTTGTGGTAAGCCTCTTACCAGATTCTTTTTAACTAAAGCATTCATGGACTTGAAGTTCATATGACACATCCTTCTATGCCAAAGAGCAGACTCATTGGATGATGCTTTGGATATCAAACAGCTTAAAGTATTTGATTTAGACAAAAGATCTGTGTCCAGACAGTAGACATTTGTAACGGCCCGAAATTTAATAAGTATATATTTCAGCATCAGTCTTTGGATAATAAAGCAAATTTTATCCAATTATTAGTAAATAGCTGATAATGTGAATCTGAAATAACTAATTATATTAAGTTATAATTAAAATTCAGCTAAATGACAATTTAATGACTGAAAATATCGAAACTGACTAAAATGAGTTAAAATTTACTAAAAGACAATTGTTGCAGATTTAGAACTTCTTTGCTAATATTTGCATCTGAAATGCAAATCGGTTTGTCGGGAAATAAAAGTTGGACAATTCCGGAAAAATTCAGTAGAATATCTGATTTTCCCTATTTCCCTATAAATAGGAGTTACACTCCTCACTTTTCAAAGTTTGGAAAGTTGATTCTCCTTCTCTCTAGCATTTCTTCAAATCGAACCGTTGGATCCTCGTGTTTTATACGTCATTGAATAGAGATCGTCGAGTTCTTCGCGAATCTACCATCTCGTGTTTGATTTTGTCCGAATTTGAGGTAAGATCGACCGTTTTTCTGACTTTTGGCTCGGTTTTGAAGAGCATTTTCGAATCTGTTCATTTTTCCTTCATTTGAAGCTGATTTGCCCTCGTTTAGGACCTGTTCTTGCTTGGGAATCATTCATAGTCGAAGAATATAGCTGGGACGAAGGTTAGTAACCATTTTTCTTTCATTTATGCTCTTGTTTAGTTGATAGAACCTGGAGAAAACGATGAACAAGTTGATCAGATTCGAGAGATTCATCTAGACTCGAATTATATGCTAGTCTCGAATCTAGTCACCTAGATTCGAGGGTGTACATGTTCGAATCTATGTGCTTCGAGTCTAGCCATGGTTCGAATCTATATGTATGTCTCGAGTCTGTGTGTGGGATTCGAGTCTCTATGGCTTCGAATCTGTCCCTAGAATTTAAAAGCTTCGAGTCTATGAGTGTGCATTCGAATCTAGTCTTTGCCTTCGAAACTATTCAGCCTATTCGAATCTAATAAGCATTCGAATCTAGTCCCTTGTTCGAATCTATAGATTCGAATTGGCTAGGGTTCGATTCTAGCATCCCAAATTTGAAATCTGGTTCAATTCCAAGTCAAAACATCAATTCCTAAATCAGATTAAGTGATTAAACAACCTATTGTATTAAAGGTATCATTTAATATTGAATGAACTCTTAGAAAATGAATGTCATGATTCACCTAGTTAGTAATATGATTGGCCTCGTTGCAAGGCCACACATATGTGTAATTAGGTATCATATTGATCTGTTAAGAATAAGACTCACTTTGGGACGATAGGAACTACCTCAGACTCGACAGCCAAAATTGACAATGACCTGAATACATAACTAGGGTTATATAGATTATGACTCAGACTTGAAACTGAAATGCAGGATCCCGTCGTTTTGACAGAGTAAACTGAACCGCTTAACTTTTTAAGCATTATCTGACAACGGACCACTGTGAGTGACAGATTTCATTAATTACTTACATATATTTTAATACTTATTGGTGAATGTACTGACTGTATGGAAACTACTGATTGATTGCTGCATGTTTCTTTAATACTATATTGTATCATAGAAACGTATGTTGCCATTACTGAACTAGACATTTGAAATGCCTTGATTGCATGTTCACTTTTACATTTTATGTAAATACGCATCATGCTTACTGCTTACTTGACTGTTTATATACTTGCCGTTGCATATTGCATCATCCGACCGGACCGAATGTGAGATCTCCATTCACAGGAGGGAATTCTGCAGATTCCTTTCCTATCTGACTTGTTTCCATACACTTCCCGTAGGGCTTCGGCCTTACATATGGGAATACTGACCGGGTTGTCTCCCAACCTAATTGCCGTCTCTGACGTGTTGACCGACAGGATCTGATAGTATGTTATATGTGTGTGGTATTTAGTGGAACTCTGTTAACTCACTAAGCTTTGTTAGCTTACTCTGTCATGACAACTCCTTTTCAGGAAAAGCTGATAAAGGCAAGATCATAGCGGGTAGTTCATCCCAGGCTAAGTGAATCTGGATTTTGATGAATAGCAGGTCTTGGACTTTTGATGATGCCTATTTTGTAAAGACGATGCGGTCTCGGGTAGCTTGTTCAGTCTTCCGCACTCTGATTGAAGATTTAGAAGCTAGTTAGACCACCATTTGATCTTTAAATTATTGTTGTAATTAAGTATTTTGCTGATGGGCCTGTGGTATCAAACAATTAATATTATTATGAAATGAAATATTTTGTCGTGTACTGTTCGAAGGAAAATTGGATGTTACAAAGTTGGTATCAGAGCAGCAGTTTAATCATCGGATTGGCCACCCGATACTTAAACTACTGGTATGATATGGACTATGTGACTCTGAATTCCCGAACAAGTCACCGAGGCCTAGGGTAACCTAATTAGTAAAGGACTACCCACACAACTTGACCTAAGATAGGCAAATGATGACTGATCGGATGGGGAAGGGATTGACTGCTTGATACTGACTTGACCTTGACTTGACTTTGTATCTGCCTGACTAACTGACTGCCTTCATATCTATGAATTTAGATATGATTATCTGATGTAGGAATTATGACTTGAATTGTGCTTATTGAATCAGGAAATAATAGCTATTTCCTTTATATTTTTCAGCCAATGGCTGATAAGAATCCGACTGATGCCGGTTTCTCAAGGGTTGATAAAGCTGCTGATGCTGCAGCTGATCAACACAAAGAATCTGTTCACGTAGAGGACTTAGGCACTGACCCTGAGAACACTGTTAATGACTCAAGCAGTACTGCCACCCCTGTGCCTCCCCAGCAGGCTCAATTGATTGACCTCGTTCATAAGTTGAATGAGGATAACCGTAGGCAAATGCAGCTTATGATGGATAGGAACCGACTGCAGACTGATATGGCAGTTGAAGACAGATTTAGGGAGATTAAGGATCTGTTGACCAAGGGTAAAGCAGTGATGCAGACTGATGAAGTTAACCAGCGTGAAATGGAATTTAAGCGCCGTGAAGAAGAACTTAGGTTGCGGGAACTTAAGTTACAAGAATTAGAACTGAAGCATAAGGAAGAAATGTTAGCAAAGCCAAAGAAAGACAGGAAGAGGAAGCATAGACGTGTGTCCTCTGATGAAAGTGAGACTGACTCTTCTGACCATCACGTTAAGGTAGGACGTGAGTGTACGTTTGTTGATTTCAAAAAGTGTGGAGCTCGTACGTTTGCGGGGTCATCTGATCCTGTTAAGGCTATGGACTGGGTCGCGAATGTGGAGAAAGCGTTCAAACTCTCCAAGTGTAATGAGGAAGACAAGGTGATGTTTGCAACAGGAATGTTGGAAGATGGAGCTGGCCGTTGGTGGAAGTCGATTACGAATCCCATGTCTGAAGCAATGGAGAAATCCATTACTTGGGAACAATTTAAGATTCATTTGAAGGAGAAATACTGCCCCCAGGATGTCAAGCGCCAGATGGAGAAAACCCTGCTATCTTTTCAGCAAGGTACAAGATCCGTGACGGACTATGAGCTGGAATTTACCAGGCTCTCACTATTATCTGATCACCCCGTTGATACTGACGAAAGAAGAAGGGATTTGTTTGTGGATGGTCTGGATCGAGAAATCCGGAAGTTTGTGAAGTCCGGCAGACCGAAAAGTTATATTGAGGCAGTGGAAATTGCTAGGGTAGGTGAGCTTGAAATCTATCCTGAGCGCGCATGTCCTTTCATTGCCAAATCTAATAAGAAGGAGAAATCTGAGAAAGCTGAAAGGAAGTATGAAAGTTCGAAGAAGGGAGATAAGCAGTCATCCAAGAAAGCTAAGTCGTATGCTGTGTCCTCGACGCCAAAACCTGCTTGTCCTCGCTGCAAGCAAATTCACGAAGGGAAATGCGATCCTGCGTTCGTTAAGTGTTACTGCTGTAAACAGAATGGTCACGACTGGTCAGAATGTCCTAGACGCGATGAGGCTTGTCGAAATTGCGTTACGTTGGGGCATCATGCTAAAGATTGTACTCGGCCTCGATATGTTCCTCCGCCTACATCATCACCTCAGCAATCAGTTAAGGGTTCCTCTGCTCCGAGGAATCAACCGAGAGCTTTCCAGATGACAGCCGAAGAGGCGAAAGAGACTGCTGACGTCGTCACGGGTACATTTCTTGTTAATGATATGCCTGCCCTAATGTTATTTGACTCTGGATCTAATCTATCGTATGTGTCTGAGAAGTTTGCTAGACAGTTTGATTTTGCCCCTGTGATGTTACCTGCACCCTTAGACATAGAAACAGCTAGCTCGAATTTTGTGACTGTGAATAGAATCTTTCGTTCCTGTAAGCTAGTGATTGATGACTTCTCCTCGGACGTTGACCTGATACCGATGTGGATTAGGGAGTTCGATGTTATTATAGGAATGGACTGGCTAATGATGAGCAATGCTGAAATCCTTTGTGCAAAAAGGATAATTAGAATTAGAACCCCCGAAGGAAATGAACGTTATGTTTATGGCGATAGAAAGACTCGAGATTTAGGTCTCATCTCTGTACTGAAAGCCCGAAAGTGCCTAACCAAAGGTTGTGCCGCCTATTTAGCTTATGCCTTAGATGATAAGGAAGTTAAAAAGGCCGTGTCCGATGTTCCTGTAGTTCGAGATTTCCCTGACGTGTTCCCGGATGACATCTCTGGTTTGCCACCAGATCGTCAAATCGAATTCCATATTGACCTTGTACCGGGTGCTGCTCCTATCGCGAAAGCCCCTTACCGACTTGCTCCGAATGAAATGAAGGAAATGATGAGTCAGTTGCAGGAATTACTGGAAAAAGGGTTTATTCGTCCGAGTACTTCTCCTTGGGGTGCTCCGGTTCTTTTCGTTAAGAAGAAGGACGGTACCTTTCGCATGTGTATAGATTATCGGGAGCTGAATAAAGTAACAATCAAGAACCGATACCCTCTGCCAAGAATTGACGACTTGTTTGATCAACTGCAAGGGGCTAGCTACTTCTCAAAGATCGATCTCCGATCTGGTTACCATCAACTCAAAGTATTTGAGTCTGACGTACCGAAGACTGCATTTCGTACTCGTTACGGTCATTTTGAGTTTCTAGTAATGCCGTTCGGTCTCACAAATGCCCCGGCCGCATTTATGGACCTCATGAATAGGGTATGTGGACCAATGCTGGATAAATCAGTGATAGTCTTCATTGATGACATCTTGATTTACTCCAAATCTGAATCTGATCATGCGATGCATTTGCGAGAATTGCTAGAATTGTTACGAAAGGAACGACTCTATGCAAAATTCTCCAAATGTGAATTTTGGTTACGCCAAGTGCAGTTTTTAGGACATATTGTCTCCGGTGAAGGAATAGCCGTAGATCCGTCAAAGGTTGAGGCGGTTCAGAAGTGGGAAGCGCCGAAAAATGTATCTGAAGTTCGGAGTTTCTTGGGTCTTGCGGGTTATTACAGAAGATTTATCCGTGATTTCTCCAAGATTGCGGTGCCTTTAACCAGCCTGACGAAGAAAGAAGTCAAGTTTGAATGGAATGAACCTCAAGATCGAGCCTTTGAGACTCTGAAACGTAAGCTAGTAGAAGCGCCGATTTTGGCCTTACCTGAGGGTAATGATGATTTTGTAGTCTATAGTGATGCATCTAAGATGGGATTAGGCTGTGTACTGATGCAAAGGGATAAAGTAATTGCCTACGCATCAAGGCAGCTAAAGGCGCATGAAAAGAATTACCCGACGCATGACTTGGAGCTTGCAGCCGTGACTTTCGCACTGAAGATTTGGCGGCATTATCTGTATGGGACTAGGTGCAAGTTATATACCGATCACAAAAGTCTGAAGTATATATTTGATCAGAAAGAGCTGAATATGCGACAAAGGCGATCTATGGAATTGATTAAAGACTATGACTGTGAAATCCTTTACCATCCAGGTAAAGCAAACATTGTAGCAGATGCCCTAAGCCGCAAAACCGGACAAGACCATTATTCCCGATGTTATGCCTTGACTCCTGTTGTATTGGAGTCTGCTTTGCCTGAATCGATTATTGCCGCTCAAACCGAAGCCATTCGGGATGAGAACTTGAAATCTGAACGCATGATTACTTATGTGACCCAGCTGACTCTTGATAATCGTGGTCTTAGACGGTTTTTGGATAGAATATGGGTTCCCAGACTAGGAGGTATTCGGGATCGAATTCTGTCGGAAGCTCATATGTCGAAATTCTCGATACACCCTGGTTCTACCAAAATGTATCAAGATTTGAGGACGGAATATTGGTGGCCTGGAATGAAGAAGGACGTGGGGCGATATGTAGAAAATTGCATGACTTGCTTACAAGTCAAATCTGAACATCAGAAGCCGTATGGGGAACTACAACCATTGCCAATCCCGGAATGGAAGTGGGACCACATAACCATGGACTTTGTGACGAAGCTGCCAAGGACAAAGCGGAATCATGACTCTATATGGGTAATAGTGGATCGACTTACTAAGTCAGCCCATTTCCTACCCATACGTGAAGATGAACGCCTCGAAAAGTTAGCTGAATTGTACGTAAAAGAAATTGTGACTAGACATGGTGTGCCATTGTCTATTGTATCTGACCGTGACAGCAGATTTACTTCACGTTTTTGGAAGGCTTTTCAGACTGGACTAGGAACTGAACTCAAGATGAGCACCGCTTATCATCCAGAAACTGACGGGCAAAGTGAGAGGATAATTTTGACCCTAGAAGATATGTTACGTGCCTGTGTAATTGATCTCGGTGGAAGTTGGGATACTCACCTGCCGTTTGTGGAGTTTGCATATAACAATAGTTATCACTCGACTATTGGTATGCCTCCATATCAGCTTTTGTACGGACGTCGATGCAGAACTCCAACCTGTTGGAGGGAAACAGGTGAACGCCCGATCTCTGGACCAGCAATTCTGCAAGAAGCCCATGATCAGCTACAATTGATTCGGCAGCGGATACAGACTTCTCAAGACAGACAAAAGAAGTATCATGATAGAAGACGTAAGCCGATTGCGTTTGAAGTTGGAGATAAAGTGTTGCTGAAAGTTTCGCCAAGAAAAGGAATAGTAAGGTTCGGCAAACGGGGGAAGTTGAGCCCTCGATTTGTGGGTCCTTTTGAAATTCTCGAACGTATAGGGTTGCAAGCCTACAGACTAAAGCTGCCTGCCGAAATGATTGGGATTCATGATGTATTCCATGTGAGTAATCTTCGAAAGTGTTTGGCTGACGCTGAAGCCGTGATGCCTTGGAAAGACGTGCAATTAGATGAACAGTTGCGGTACGAAGAAGAGCCCGAGCGTATTATCGACCATAAAGTTTCGAAATTGCGTAGCAAGGAAATCCCAATGGTGTTAGTTCAATGGAAATATCATAAGGGATCTGCGCAAACTTGGGAACGAGAAGACGAGATTAGACAAAAGTATCCGAAGTTATTTCTGCCTTAGTTAATTCCGAGGACGGAATTAATTTAACGGGGGAAGATTGTAACGGCCCGAAATTTAATAAGTTTATATTTCAGCATCAGACTTTGGATAATAAAGCAGTGTTATCCCATTATTAGTAATTAGCTGATAATGTGAATCTAAAATAATTAATTATATTAAATTATAATTAATTATGCTAAGTTGCCAAAAATTTAGTTGAAATTAAGTTAATAATTAAATTCAGCTAAAAGACAATTGTTGCAGATTTAGAACTTCTTTGCTAATATTTGCATCTGAAATGCAAATCGGTTTGTCGGGAAATAAAAGTTGGACAATTCCGGAAAAATTCAGTAGAATATCAGATTTTCCCTATTTCCCTATAAATAGGAGTTACACTCCTCACTTTTTGAAGTTTGGAAAGTTGATTCTCCTTCTCTCTCTACACTCTCCTCCTTCTCTCTAGCTTTTCTTCAAATCGAACCGTTGGATCCTCGTGTTTTATACGCCATTGAATAGAGATCGTCGAGTTCTTCGCGAATCTACCATCTCGTGTTTGATTTCGTCCGCATTTGAGGTAAGATCGACCGTTTTTCTGACTTTTGGCTCGGTTTTGAAGAGCATTTTCGAATCTGTTCATTTTTCCTTCATTTGAAGCTGATTTGCCCTCGTTTAGGACCTGTTCTTGCTTGGGAATCATTCATAGTCGAAGAATATAGCTGGGACGAAGGTTAGTAACCATTTTTCTATCATTTATGCTCTTGTTTAGTTGATAGAACCTGGAGAAAACGATGAACAAGTTGATCAGATTCGAGAGATTCATCTAGACTCGAATTATATGCTAGTCTCGAATCTAGTCACCTAGATTCGAGGGTGTTCATGTTCGAATCTATGTGCTTCGAGTCTAGCCATGGTTCGAATCTATATGTATGTCTCGAGTCTGTGTGTGGGATTCGAGTCTGTATGGCTTCGAATCTGTCCCTAGAATTTAAAAGCTTCGAGTCTATGAGTGTGCATTCGAATCTAGTCTTTGCCTTCGAAACTATTCAGCCTATTCGAATCTAATAAGCCATTCGAATCTAGTCCCTTGTTCGAATCTATAGATTCGAATTGGCTAGGGTTCGATTCTAGCATCCCAATCTTGAAATCTGGTTCAATTCCAAGTCAAAACATCAATTCCTAAATCAGATTAAGTGTTTAAACAACCTATTGTATTAAAGGTATCATTTAATATTGAATGAACTTCTTAGAAAATGAATGTCATGATTCACCTAGTTAGTAATATGATTGGCCTCGTTGCAAGGCCACACATATGTGTAAATAGGTATCATATTGATCTGTTAAGAATAAGACTCACTTTGGGACGATAGGAACTACCTCAGACTCGACAGCCAAAATTGACAATGACCTGAATACATAACTAGGGTTATATAGATTATGACTCAGACTTGAAACTGAAATGCAGGATCCCGTCGTTTTGACAGAGTAAACTGAACCGCTTAACTCATTAAGCATTATCTGACTACGGACCACTGTGAGTGACAGATTTCATTAATTACTTACATATATTTTGATACTTATTGGTGAATGTACTGACTGTATGGAAACTACTGATTGATTGCTGCATGTTTCTTTAATACTATATTGTATCATAGAAACGTATGTTGCCATTACTGAACTAGACATTTGAAATGCCTTGATTGCATGTTCACTTTTACATTTTATGTAAATACGCATCATGCTTACTGCTTACTTGACTATTTATATACTTGCCGTTGCATATTGCATCATCCGACCGGACCGAATGTGAGATCTCCATTCACAGGGGGGAATTCTGCAGATTCCTTTCCCATCTGACTTGTTTCCATACACTTCCCGTAGGGCTTCGGCCTTACATATGGGAATACTGACCGGGTTGTCTCCCAACCTAATTACCGTCTCTGACGTGTTGACCGACAGGATCTGATAGTATGTTATATATGTGTGTGGTATTTAGTGGAACTCTGTTAACTCACTAAGCTTTGTAGCTTACTCTGTCATGACAACTCCTTTTCAGGAAAAGCTGATAAAGGCAAGATCATAGCAGGTAGTTCATCCCAGGCTAAGTGAATCTGGATTTTGATGAATAGCAGGTCTTGGACTTTTGATGATGCCTATTTTGTAAAGACGATGCGGAATGTCATGATTCACCTAGTTAGTAATATGATTGGCCTCGTTGCAAGGCCACACATATGTGTAAATAGGTATCATATTGATCTGTTAAGAATAAGACTCACTTTGGGACGATAGGAACTACCTCAGACTCGACAGCCAAAATTGACAATGACCTGAATACATAACTAGGGTTATATAGATTATGACTTAGACTTGAAACTGAAATGCAGGAACCCACCGATTTGACAGAGTAAACTGAACAGCTTAACTCGTTAAGCATTATCTGACTACGGACCACTGTGAGTGACAGATTTCATTAATTACTTACATATATTTCGATACTTATTGGTGAATGTATTGACTGTATGGAAACTACTGATTGATTGCTGCATATTTCTTTAATACTATATTGTATCATAGAAACGTATGTGGCCATTACTGAACTAGACATTTGAAATGCCTTGATTGCATGTTCACTTTTACATTTTATGTAAATACGCATCATGCTTACTGCTTACTTGACTGTTTATATACTTGCCGTTGCATATTGCATCATCCGACCGGACCGAATGTGAGATCTCCATTCACAGGAGGGAATTCTGCAGATTCCTTTCCCATCTGACTTGTTTCCATACACTTCCCGTAGGGCTTCGGCCTTACATATGGGAATACTGACCGGGTTGTCTCCCAACCTAATTACCGTCTCTGACGTGTTGACCGACAGGATCTGATAGTATGTTATATATGTGTGTGGTATTTAGTGGAACTCTGTTAACTCACTAAGCTTTGTAGCTTACTCTGTCATGACAACTCCTTTTCAGGAAAAGCTGATAAAAGCAAGATCATAGCAGGTAGTTCATCCCAGGCTAAGTGAATCTGGATTTTGATGAATAGCAGACCTTGGACTTTTGATGATGCCTATTTTGTAAAGACGATGCGGTCTCGGGTAGCTTGTTCAGTCTTCCGCACTCTGATTGAAGATTTAGAAGCTAGTTAGACCACCATTTGATCTTTAAACTATTGTTGTACTTAAGTATTTTGCTGATGGGCCTGTGGTATCAAACAATTAATATTATTTATGAAATGAAATATTATGACGTGTACTGTTTGAGGAAAATTGGATGTTACAAAGTTGGTATCAGAGCAGCAGTTTAATCATCGGATTGGCCACCCGATACTTAAACTACTGGTATGATATGGACTATGTGACTCTGAATTCCCGAACAAGTCACCGAGGCCTAGGGTAACCTAATTAGTAAAGGACTACCCACACAACTTGACCTAAGATAGGCAAATGATGACTGATCGGATGGGGAAGGGATTGACTGTTTGATACTGACTTGACCTTGACTTGACTTTGTATCTGCCTGACTAACTGACTGCCTTCATATCTATGAATTTAGATATGATTATCTGATGTAGGAATTATGACTTGAATTGTGCTTATTGAATCAGGAAATAATAGCTATTTCCTTTATATTTTTCAGCCAATGGCTGATAAGAATCCGACTGCTGCCGGTTCCTTAAGGGTTGATAAAGCCGCCAAATCTTCAGTGCGAAAGTCACGGCTGCAAGCTCCAAGTCATGCGTTGGGTAATTCTTTTCATGTGCCTTTAGCTGCCTTGATGCGTAGGCAATTACTTTATCCCTTTGCATCAGTACACAGCCTAATCCCATCTTAGATGCATCACTATAGACTACAAAATCATCATTACCCTCAGGTAAGGCCAAAATCGGCGCTTCTACTAGCTTACGTTTCAGAGTCTCAGTTTCTGGATGATAAGCGGTGCTCATTTTCAGATTTCAACTTTGGATAATAAAGCAGTGTTATCCCATTATTAGTAATTAGCTGATAATGTGAATCTAAAATAATTAATTATATTAAATTATAATTAATTATGCTAAGTTGCCAAAAATTTAGTTGAAATTAAGTTAATAATTAAATTCAGCTAAAAGACAATTGTTGCAGATTTAGAACTTCTTTGCTAATATTTGCATCTGAAATGCAAATCGGTTTGTCGGGAAATAAAAGTTGGACAATTCCGGAAAAATTCAGTAGAATATCAGATTTTCCCTATTTCCCTATAAATAGGAGTTACACTCCTCACTTTTTGAAGTTCGGAAAGTTGATTCTCCTTCTCTCTCTACACTCTCCTCCTTCTCTCTAGCTTTTCTTCAAATCGAACCGTTGGATCCTCGTGTTTTATACGCCATTGAATAGAGATCGTCGAGTTCTTCGCGAATCTACCATCTCGTGTTTGATTTCGTCCGAATTTGAGGTAAGATCGACCGTTTTTCTGACTTTTGGCTCGGTTTTGAAGAGCATTTTCGAATCTGTTTATTTTTCCTTCATTTGAAGCTGATTTGCCCTCGTTTAGGACCTGTTCTTGCTTGGGAATCATTCATAGTCGAAGAATATAGCTGGGACGAAGGTTAGTAACCATTTTTCTATCATTTATGCTCTTGTTTAGTTGATAGAACCTGGAGAAAACGATGAACAAGTGAGAGGACAATTTTGAGATACTGAAATGAGCACCGCTTATCATCCAGAAACTGACGGGCAAAGTGAGAGGGAATTCTGCAGATTCCTTACAACAATAATTTAAAGATCAAATGGTGGTCTAACTAGCTTATAAATCTTCAATCAGAGTGCGGAAGACTGAACAAGCTACCCGAGACCGCATCGTCTTTACAAAATAGGCATCATCAAAAGTCCAAGACCTGCTATTCATCAAAATCCAGATTCACTTAGCCTGGGATGAACTACCTGCTATGATCTTGCCTTTATCAGCTTTTCCTGAAAAGGAGTTGTCATGACAGAGTAAGCTACAAAGCTTAGTGAGTTAACAGAGTTCCACTAAATACCACACACATATAACATACTATCAGATCCTGTCGGTCAACACGTCAGAGACGGCAATTAGGTTGGGAGACAACCCGGTCAATATTCCCATATGTAAGGCCGAAGCCCTACGGGAAGTGTATGGAAACAAGTCAGATAGGAAAGGAATCTGCAGAATTCCCTCCTGTGAATGGAGATCTCACATTCGGTCCGGTCGGATGATGCAATATGCAACGACAAGTATATAAATAGTCAAGTAAGCAGTAAGCATGATGCGTATTTACATAAAATGTAAAAGTGAACATGCAATCAAGGCATTTCAAATGTCTAGTTCAGTAATGGCAACATACGTTTCTATGATACAATATAGTATTAAAGAAGCATGCAGCAATCAATCAGTAGTTTCCATACAGTCAGTACGTTCACCAATAAGTATCAAAATATATGTAAGTAATTAATGAAATCTGTCACTCACTGTAGTCCGTAGTCAGATAGTGCTTAACGAGTTAAGCGGTTCAGTTTACTCTGTCAAACGACGGGTTCCTGCATTTCAGTTTCAAGTCTGAGTCATAATCTATATAACCCTAGTTATTTATTCAGGTCATTGTCAATTCTGATTATCGAGTCTGAGGTAGTTCCTATTGTCCCAAAGTGAGTCTATTCTCAACAGATCAATATGATACCTAATTACACATATATGTGGCCTTGCAACGAGGCCAATCATATTACTAACTAGGTGAATGATGACATTCATTTTCTAAGAGTTCATTCAATATTAAAAGATACCTTTAATACAATAGGTTGTTTAATCACTTAATCTGATTTAGGAATTAACCTTAGACTTGGAACAACAACAACCAGATTCGAATTAGGAGTGCTAGATTCGAACCATAGCCATTTCGAATCTATAGATTCGAATCAAGGGACTTAGAGTCGA